>RQTK01001361.1:8968-28467 GCA_003991915.1 Elysia chlorotica | reverse complement strand
CTTTAACTGGAACTGAGAATGAAAAGGCTAAGGGGAGGGAGCGAAATAGATTAACACAAGAGCTAGTTTCCTACTATGAAATCTTGTGCGTTTTTTTTTTTTTTAATTTCTATGAGCTGTACATTTAACAGTTAAGTATAGTCTCAGAATTTTTGTTTTTAATTCCATTAATTGATAATACATAGCAATATTTTACACCTTTGTCTCAGTGTAAACTAAGAGCTAAAATATAAACGTTTTTTCTTAAAAAAAAATGCTTGAAGTTTGTCAATTGTTACGAACTTGTTCCAGCCTCTCCAATGAGTTGTCATTTGGTAAGCACTCGTGTTATCAAGCCTCGCCAGTAGGTTATTTAGTACGCACTTGTTACAGCCACAACAGTAGGTTGTCCAGTATGCACTGTCTGATTCAAATGGAGAAAAGAGATGAACACACCATTATTTCATAGAGGACTAAATGAATCTTTTGCATGTTATATTTAACAATTTATTACGGTAATATATAAAGACATTAAACAGTAGGATCTTAAGATAACCGTAGAATTTGTTGAAAATTAGTTGGTTTTTTTTAATCGTAAAGGATTCTAAGTTTATTAAATTAAACTGCCGCAGAATATTACAAAATTTTCATTTAGAGCACACACTCAAAAATAGGGATTAAAAAAAATGCACTAGCTCTTACCATACCCTCTACGTCTGTGTGGTTTCTCTGAGGGATGAAGTTCTACCAAGAGATCCAACTGCCAGAAAATACAATCCACACTCACAAAAAAAACTAACAACCAATTAATAATTTAACCCTTCTGTACAGCAGCATGCAATACCAAATATATACACCTCCAATATAGCAATGTCTTACCTAGTCCTAAAAGTCTGTGTTGTTATAATGGATAAAGTTGGGTCTCTTGGTGAAACAAATGAGGCGCTCATGTAATGCACATCTCTGGTTATCAAGAGGATACATGTACAGAATGCTCAGTTCAGTTTTCACTGGTGTCATAAAAACCTTAGGAATCATAGGTAAGCAAACATAAAATTTTAGCTAAGACTGAGAATAGAAATTTGAGGGCGTGTGGGAGGGGAGGGGGGGGGGGGGATATGGAGTGAGCTAACTTCATATTTACACTTTGACATCCTGTGCTGTACTCTCCTTACTTACAATGGGCTGTACACTTTTTAAACAGCAAAATAATCGTCTCGAATAGACCAACTGGTTTTGAAAAATTCAATAAATTTAAAATACACAGCAACATATTTGATAAGTCTCTTGGTTTTATCTCAAGAGCTAAAATATAAACATCTCTTCATAGGAAAAAAAATGCTTGTAGGTTATCAATACCCTAAGCACTAGCTCCATCCAGCACTTATTTCAGCCTCGACAGTAGATTGTCATTCCGTAAGCACTTGTTCCAGCCTGAAAGCCAGTGAACAGTAGGTTGTCATTCGCTATGCATAGTCTGATGTCATTCGCTATGCATTGTCTGATGTCATTCGCTATGCATTGTCTGATGTCATTCGCTATGCATTGTCTGATGTCATTCGCTATGCATTGTTTGATTCAAGGCGGGGCTGGAGAAAAGATAAACGTGGCATCATTCTTTCAACTGAACGCTGTCCATGTTATATTTGACTTTGTAGTCCTAGATATAAAAAAATAGAATCTTCCGATTCCCATAAACATTTGTTGAATAATAATTATTTTTCCTTGTAATCGTATAGGATGCAAAATTGTTAAAAATAACTACTGGAGGATACGAAGAAGTAGTAATAAGTGCACAAAATGTAGATCTCCTTTAAAGAAATTTGCAATCAAAACGAAGGAATTAAAAAAAAGTATTCACCTGTAATATAATAACATCTTACCTGATCCTTTACGTCTGTGTGGTACTTCTGAAGGATAAAGTTTGGTCTCTTGGTAGAACAGCTACATCTCTGGTTATCAGGATTTCTGTACACAATGCTCAGTTCAGTTTCTTTCTGGTATCATCAAAATCATAGAATAAACAGCAAAACAGACTGAGTGAGACTGAGAATTGAAATGGTAAGGAGAAAAAAATAAGGGGGGGGGGGGGTACAGGAACACATAGAAATGGTTTCACACTATAGAAACTTTTGTTGTCATCATTTGCTTTACTCTTTATACTTCCAGTGGGCTGTATAATAACTGCCAAATGATGCTTTCCAATAGAAATAGTTTTTGTTTATAAAATAAATTTAAAAAATCAAACATTGCAAAAATTGGCATGGGTGCCTTGTTTTTAACGTAAAGAACTAAAATATAAACCATTTCTTTTCCTACGTAAAAATGTTTGTAGGTTTTCATTGATATCACGTTAAGTTGAGTTGAGTTGGTTTAACGTTTAAAGTCAGCACTTTTAGACTATTTTGTGGACGGGCCTAAAGACCTACGTCTGACAATTTTTATGTGCTGCCACACACGAGATAGGACGGGTATACCATGACTCCTGTCTCAGCTGGTTACATTATACTGATACCGACCCAACCAGTGATATCCACTTGTTCCTGCCTCGTCAGTAAGTTGTATCTGGTAAGGGAAGCATTTGTTCCAGACTTGAGGTAGGTTGCCATTAGGTAGGCACTGTCTGGTTCAAGACTGATCTGGAGAAAAGAGATAAAACATACCACATTGTTTCTCAACGAACTGTTACTGAAACCAGCCCATGTTATATTTGACAATACAGTGATATATATTAAAAAAAAAGTATAAAATAGTGCGATCTTATGACACCCATGGACTTTGTTGAATTATAATTGCAAATACTGTTCTCTTTAATTGAATACTTTTAAAAAAAAACTTTTTGAAATAACTGCCGAATACGAAGAAGTTTTAATAAGAGCACTACATTCAAGTATTTTCTAAAGCAGCATGCAATCAAAGTTCGGTATTCAAAAAATCTACCTGAATTATAGTAATGTCTTACCTTATCCTACATATCTGTGTAGTTTCTTTGAGTGATGAAGTTGGGTCTCATGGTGACACCAATGAGATGCTAAAGGAATACCTGTCTCTGGAAATAATTAGGAGAATTTTTAGCACAACCGGAAAAAAACGAGTAAAAAGTAAAGCAGACATTTAAACGAGACTAATAATTGAACTGATATGGTGGATATAGTAACAGAGTGCTAGCTTTATAGCCTACTATTGCATCTTTTGCTGTACTCTTTATATATAGTGGGCTGTTCATGTTTAAAAACGGCGAAAAAATGGTCTCAAATAGAATTAGTGTTAAAAATGTCCTTTAAAATTTTATGAAATTTTCAAGGCTGCCTTCGTTTTTGTACTAAAAGCTAAAACATACACCCACTTTTATCTACGAAAAAAATTCTTGTAGATTTTCAATCGATAAGAACTAATTCCACTTATTTCCAGCCTCGCAAGTATATTGTCATTTGTTTAGCAGCCGTTCTAACCTCGACAGTAGCCTAGGTGAGTTGAGTTGTTAAACATCCAACGTCAGCACTTTATAGACTATATTGTAGACATGGCCCCAGACAAACGTCTGAAAAATTTATTTACTGCCACTCGCGAGTACTGACACCAAACTAACCAGAAGGGGGCAAAATCAGAAAAATGCACGTTACAATTGGGAGACCAAAGCTTTACTACTTAAACCTGATCACCCCCTACCCACGCCGGTAGGTTTTTTTTGTTAGCTCTCTTTCCAGCCTCGACAGTAGGTTTTCATGTAGTAAGTACTTGTTCCAGCCTCCTGATTATGTTGTCATTTGGGGAGCATTGTCTGGTTCAAGGCTGGCCGTGGAGAAATAAACATTCTAAAAAAAAAAGATCAGATGCGTATTTTATGGTTTCAAATTACTAAAGATCGTCCTCAAAATAATAGCTACACAACAATTAAAATCAGATATAATTTTCAAAAATAAAAATAAGTGAGTTTCCGTTAAAAGATAACTACTAACCGTAAAACATCCGCTAAACACGCCAGTAAAGAGGTGCGCATTAACTGCACAGAACAAAACAGTCTCCGACTTCTTAGGATAAAAACAGTCTTTTTAACAGTTGAACAAATTTGTTTCTACATACCACCTGTGGACATTGAAAATGAAAATGAAATAAATTCTCGATGCAAAAAAGAGAAGCTTGGGCGAGATGGTGCGACATCCACTGTGTTTCCACGTGTAGGGGGAAAATGGCGCTTGGATTCAGAAGATAGGAAGCAACAATGCGAAAGTAACAAGGAGTTAAGGAGCACCAATAAGATAAGATTAAATGCTTAAAATTACAAACAAAAGGCAGTTAAAACAGCGAGGAAAAGAAAGATGAAATGGGAGGCCCAGGCAGCTAAAGAGAAAATTAGACAGGAGGAAGACAGAGGGGCACAGATACATATAGACAGAAAAAGAGAGACGGAGACATACAAAAACAAGATGTGAGAGTGAGTTTGTTTTGACCGCAAGTCAGCACTGTAACGGCAACAAGAAATAGCCTGTGAATTGGAAAAAACGCTTGTAAACTGAGCCTGATACCAAACTTTGGTCTTGCAGTGCCTATTACTCCAATTCGCAAGAATATAACACAATTTAAAAAGATAAGCAGTATGAAAAGTATTCCATTCAGTTTATATGCAAGCGTGTTTAGGCACCCCATTTCTTGTTTTGAAAGTTCCAATGGCATAAATGCAAGAACTGCACATTTTCCATTACTGAAGACTAGCGATTGTAGCTACAACGTTGTGGTAAGTTGATTGATTGATTATTTGGTATACCCAGTCCACCGTAATAAGCGATATCAGGGTCTCTAATCTAGCATGGCATTTTTCCTTCTATTTCTCATCCCTCTATTTCTTATCCTTCCTTACTTATTCATCCAACTGTGAGTCATCGTATAATATAAAAATATAGTTTAAAAAGTGTGTGTAAAATAAGTATATATATACAACAGGTTAAAAACAGACTGTACATTGCTTCAGATTTTGTTTAATATTTCAA
Source organism: Elysia chlorotica (assembly GCA_003991915.1). Classification (NCBI taxonomy): domain Eukaryota; kingdom Metazoa; phylum Mollusca; class Gastropoda; family Plakobranchidae; genus Elysia; species Elysia chlorotica. The sequence goes on along the minus strand of RQTK01001361.1, from coordinate 23,500 downwards.
TTTCCTTGAGATAACAAAGTATCTTCTTGGGATCTATTTCTCTGAACAGTTGTCCCATGTCATTTGCGACATACGTTGTGGTAAGCTTACAACCCATAAAACATAATAATAACGCGACTTTGTAATTATGACGCTCGACTTTCCTGTCAAGCAATACTTTTATAACAGATAATATACAAAGCGGTACTATTGCGGTCACGGAAAAAATACAACACTTGCTTTTGTGTAACAATGGTGAACAATGACAGTTACTGTTTATTGAATAAGGGACCAATATCGATAACATTACGATTTTTCATGATTGTTGATATCTCAATTTCATCTAAGCAATTCTTTTCTATGAGCGATGGTTTTGAGGCCGCATGATAAACTCGTATTTAATATTACATTTTGGTTTCATATTTTGATAACAGTTAGGATACGTTTATTACATGCTCTTACCCAGTCTGCCGTAACAGAATGAATTAGGGTTTCAAACTTTCTAATTTTATTGAGGTTTCAGTATGTTTTTCTCTGGTTTCGAACCCCTTCTAAGATTATTGATCTTTTTAAATCTTTCAAGTTTTATAATTTTTTTATTTAGTTCCAAGGCCTAATATATTTTTTTGTGTTTTTTTATACTAGTATACTCGACTCCTGTTTTCCAACCATATATATGTATACATTTGATTGTAATTGTGCCTGAAGTTTTCGACATTCCAGGTCTATTTTGTATTTCTAACACCAGACTTTAAACCTTCCAAAATTAGTCAATCTTGTAATTTCGAGTTTTCAACCATCCATATTTAATATTTGTAATTTTTGCTTAGGTCTCCATCCTTTCCAGTTTATTAATGTTTTTGGATCAGGTTTTTTTAACCTGCCAAAAATATTTGTATTTTGTAAATTTAACTCCGCATCTGGGAGTTTTCATAGTTGCATTTTTTTCTTATGTCCGACATTCCACGACTACACATATTTGTAATTTTTAAACCGGGTTTTTTATCCTTCCAGGTCCACTCATTTGTAAACTGTTTTTGACTTATAGTTTAAAACAATCAAAGTTGGTTAATGTTTTTATTTTCGACTCCGGATTTGTAACCTTCATAATTTTTCGCATTTGTAATTTTGAAGGCTGGTGTGTGAGAGAGAGGTTGATTTGATTGACGTCCAGTGTCAAAATTTGTGCTATAATGTGGACAGTTTTCTAGACTGTCGTCTGACAATTTTATGATGTAGACCTGCCGAATACTGTCTGTTGTAACAGTTGGATTCTATTTTATTTGTATTTTTCCCTGAAAGCATTATAAGATCGATAGCAGCACTCTACGACGAGTAGGCTGCACTTTCATCTGAATCGTATTTATGGAAAATTAATAGTAAAGGTACACTTTATTCATCCAGTTTGAAAATTTGTTCTAGCCATAGGCAACATACATGGATTAATGTTAAATCTAGATCACCTTAAGACAAAATTATACATGCTTATCTCTAACATAATACATAAATCATACTGGCACACACAGCAAAATTTCTTAGAATCATATCATCGTAAGGTGAAGTATTGCGAATGTTCTGGTACAAAAATAATTTTTGTATTTGTTGAATTAGTGTCATCATTAAAAGATCGGCTGAAGCAGAAGGTATAGTTTCCCTTCTGTGTCTCTGTGAGGCATCACGTTATGAGTTGTTCAAGCTTAACAAGCCTTAAGAATCGCTGCTGTATAGAACTCTCCTTGGAAACCTAATTGTTTCTGGTTGTTGGTGCTGTGTCTGTTGTTTTCATGTTTGTTTTATATTTTCCTTCTGTTTTAACTGGGTTTTTTTTTCAGGGGAGATGCTCTGATTCTGCGTGGCATATAAAAAGGATTAGAAATTATTATGGCGTTTAAAACAATTTTGCATCAAAGAAAAACGAAAGTGTGGAACGTTAAAAAGAATTATTGTTTATACTTGCGTGTGTTTTTCCCTTTACTGTCGTATTCAAACTATGTCCTTCGGACATAAATCTGGTGCGTTATCAATTATACCTGCCCTTGTCTTGTGATCTTTTTTTTCCCAAAATATGAATAAAAGTAGATCCACTGTTTGATAATTTTAAAACGGCAGTTTGTGCGGGTTTCCACAGCCAAAACAAGAGTTTTCATACGTATCGGAACGAGTAACAGATGGCGTTTGTTCGGGCATATACTGCGACGCGACAGAGAAATCCCAGCCAATAAAGCCATGGAAGGATTCTTTGTCCCACAAGGGGACAAATACAGGGGAAGACCAATTACTACCTTGCCAGTGGTCTTGAACAACGACTTGTCCCGTTTAGAAAGTAGCAATTATTGTCTTAAAACCTTTAAAGACATTGAAAACCTGAAAAAGATCGCAGAACAGAGGGGTCAGTGGAGGGTTCTATGCACAAGAATACAAAAGGAAGCCGAGGCGTTGCAGTCTGACGACTATGATGCGGAACGGCGATAAGTCAGTAAGTCAGTTTAAAACTTTCCAGTTTTTTTGTACAAGTATTTCCCATAGGTGTTTTCCAACCATCTATAAGTATAATTATAAAATTAAGTCATTCTGTTATTTTGGCCCAAGAATTCTAATATGCCAGGTTTATTAATGTATGTATTTAGGACACCAGGCTTTCAACCTTATAAGATTAGCCATTTTATTGTAATCGTAAACCGAGTTTCCACCATCCATGTTTATTTGTTATTTTGACTCAGGTTTCCAACCTTTCCAGTTTATTAATATTGCTTTTGGTTCAGGGTTTCAACCTTCCAAAAGTATTTGTATTTTATAAATGTGACGTGACCCCGCGTTTCTGGGAGTAATCATGTCTATTTTTTCTTATCATCTCCAACATATTAAAACTACTCATATTTGTAATTTTTAAACCATTTTTTTTTTATTATTCCTAGTCTAAACATTAATTTTTGAGATGTGTTCTTGACTCAGTTTCCAACTATCAACGCTTGTTAATATTTTTATTTTCAACTCGGGTTTTTTAACCTTTCATAATTTTTCTTGTGTGTAATTTTGAAACAGCGTGGGTGTGAGAGAGGAGTTTATTTGATTACCGCCCAACGTCAAAATTTGGGCTATAATGTGGACAGTCTTCTAGACCGCGTCTGACAATTTTATGTAATGCCACACACAAGACATGGCTGGGATGTCGATTTTGTAATCGTTTTGAAACTTCCGAGATGAATATGTGTATATTTGACTTGGTCTTTCCAACATTCCAGGATTTTCAATATTGTATTTTCGTCCCAAATTTTAAAAATTTCCGGTTTTTTTTTGTAGAAGTATTTTCCACTCAGTATTTTACAACCATTTATAAGGATATTTTTTAAATTAATAAAATATTCTATTGTTTTGGCTCAGGAATTCCAACATGCCAGGTTTATTAATATATGTATTTTGGACACCAGGATTTCAACCTTATAAGTTTAGTCATTTGTTGTTGTAATTTTGACACGAGTTTCCACCATCCATGTTATTTCGACTCGGGTTTTCATCCTTGCCAGTTTATTATTGTACTGGGTTCAGGGTTTCCACCTTCCAAAAATATTTGTATTTTGTAAAATGCAAGTCCGCGCTTGTGGGAGTATTCATAGTTGTGTTTCCAAACCATTTATAAGTACAATTTTAAAATCAAATATTCTGTTATTTTGGCTCAGGAATTCCAACATGTCAGGTTTATTAATATATGTTTTTTTAGACACCAGGCCATTTTGTGTTGTAATTTTGACCCGAGTTTCCACCATCCATGTTTAATGTTTATTTTGACTCAGGTTTCCAACCTTCCAAGCGAATTAATTATTGTATTTGGTTCATAATTTCCAACATTTGAAAACACTTTCAATAATGTGGACGGATTCCGCCACTTAAGCCTGACAATTTTATAAAACGCCATACAGAAGAGAGAAGGCTGGGGAACCAATTTTGGAACCGGGCTTTCTTATTTTCAAATTGAATATATTTGTAATTTTGGCTCGGGTTTCCAACCATTCATAAGTATGATTATGAAATGTATACTTTTTTTGTATTTTTGGTTCAGTGTTCCCAATATTCCAGGTTTATTTTGTATTTATGACACCAGGTTTTTAACCTTCCAGGATCAGTCTTTGTAATTTCGTCCCGAGTTCTCAACCTTCTAAGTTTGTTTTTAATAGTATAGTGTTTTTATTCCCAGATGTTAACACACGTTTGAAAATAAAATTATCTTGGGAGATTGGAAGTGCTCAGTCTAAATACATATTATATACAAGTATTTTAGACTGATCGTTTCCAATCTTTTATCCATTAAAACTAATGGTGTATCAAGGTGATAAATGGTGTAAATCACCGTTTAAACACCCAGGTGATAATTGGTGTAAATCACCGTTTAACCACCAAGGTGATAAATGGTGTAAATCACCATTTAAACACCCAGGTGAGAACTAATGCTGTATATCATTTAAACACCAAGGTGATAACAAATGGTGTAAATCATTTAACCACGGCGGTTAGTACAAATTATGAAAATCACCATTTAACCACCGATGTGAGAAAAAATGCTTTAAGTCACCATTTAACCACCAAGGTGAGAAATGGTGTAAATCAGCATTTAACCATCGAGGTGAGAACTGATGGTGTAAATTACGATTTAACCACCAAGGTGAAAACAAATGGTGTAAATTTCTCAGTAATCAGTATAAATGCGTAACATTAACTCGGAAACTAAGATAGACTTTGCCGTTTATATGCACATGGCAAGAACGGCTATCTACACATCCGTAAGTTTCACCATTAAAATTTGACCCGCTGTCTCATGCAAAACAAAAACAACAGCAACAACAGCAACAACAACAACAACAACAACAACAACAACAACAACAACAGCAACAACAACAACCAATGACAAAATGTTTTAAGTGAAATGTCCCGGTGCAAGAGTATTTCTCTTACCAAAAAAAATTTAGCGTAGCTCTAAGGCTACACTGTCAAAAAACATTGCAATTTTATAGGAACCAAAAATGCCATATTTTAAACAAGAAAGTGGGCTTTTGTCAAAAAGCCTGCTGCAATAAATGTCCAATACTATAGACTTAAAGAGCGCCAAGTCCAATAAACTCAGCTCATAGCGCTTTCACACACTCATTTATACACGAAATAAAATAATTACTGACGATTTTCAAAGACATTTTTGCCTTTGATTATTAGATTTGTTTAAAGTATTTTTGTTAGAATTTATTTCAAAACGATATAAAGTATTGCACAGAAAAGCTTTTTGGCGAATTACTTCATAGGTATTTGATTTGAGTTGAGTTTGTTCAACGATTTGCTAGCACATTAACGGCTATATTGTGCCCAAGATTTCCTAATACAACTAATACAGTACATTAGAAGCAACAGCGACTCCTTTGTTGCTGTAAATGTTGCTTGATAGGTATTCATTTTGTATGAACCGTTCGGTTTATAAAAGTGAATTGGTAAACGTCACTAATATGTCATTATGCTTCTTATAAAATCAGAACACGCAAGGATTATATAACCTCTAAATGTCAACAGTTTACAGCAGTGACGCTTTGAAGAACCTAAAATATGTACTCTCATCCTGCAAGCGACTTTGTGACGCTTACAAAAAAAAGTGTAAATACAAAAATAATGTTTATAATCCCCAAATATCTCTGAATTGCGGTTTTACGCACCAAAAGCGACCTGCTTTTTAAAATTTCGTTAAAAATGAAATAATTATGATGTGGAAATAGTTTTTTTTTTTTTTTGGACTCCGGGATTTGCAACATTTTTAGAAGTTTAATAAATTTATAATTTTGACTCGGGGTTTCCAGCGTTAATTTCAGGTTTGATGTTTGTGTTTTTGACACCGGTGTTTCAACATCTCAAGATATTTTTTAATATTGGCACTCTTTTTCTATCCTTGAAAAACTGGTTTGGGCGAATTATTTTCAATTTTTCAAGATTTCGACGCAAGGTTTTCAAGATTTCGACGCAAGGTTTTCAACCTTTCAAGACTGACACAGGGTTTTTAACCTTCCAGTATTGTTTTTGGCCCAATTATTTTCAAGATTTTCGACGTTGAAGGAAATGATTTTGATACATTTCCAATTTTCGTGTACTGATTTTAAGACAGGGTCCTAAACCTTCCAATTTAGTATATGTATCTTTGACATGGGTTTTCAACCTTTCAAAATGTATTGTAGCATATGTTAAAATTCTACATATACCCAGTCCATCGTAAAAAGTGATCTCGGAGTTTCAGAACAGGGGTTTTTCATCCTTCCATTTTATCTCTTTTTATCGGTTAAACATATTTTCTTTTTTATTATTGTCATGTACAATAGGTTAGAAACCTGCTGTACAGGGTATCAGATTTTGTCATAAATACCCGACATTAAAATCATTTAATTGACTGCAGAGATCATTGTAGTAGATTTCAAACCTGGATTTTCAGTTAAATCGTAGCCATCTATAATTGTCAGCACTCGCGTCGTAATATTAAACGTATTCAAAAATGGCATATCCATGCTTTAGTCTGCCATAAATAGCAATCTTTTCTAACCCCATCCTGTGAACTTTTGTTGGATGTCTGGAAGAATCTCCTGAGCTTACTGTTTAGCTCTTCTCCGTCAAATTTTGCTAACATAAGATCACGTTAACACAAGATCACGTGATCTCTATATCCCTAGAGCTGATCAGGCACCGATAAACCCTCAAGAGCACTATATAGGCTATATTTTGGACAAGCCCCCAGACTGACTTCTGATAACTTTATATGCTGCCAGCAATTGAGACAGGGCGGGGAGACCTGGACTCCTGTCTCAGCCAGTCACGTTACAGGGATATCGATAAAGCTTTTGATCTTGACGAAACGCTTCGACTGTACCTCGCTAGGGCACGCTATGAACAGGCCATCAGCACGAAGCTTCAATGCTCTATTGGATTCACCCACAACACATCTCAGCGCTTTACCCAAAAAGCAAAGACATTGAGAGAATGATGCCACGTTTTCACTGTCGTCGGTGATCACCGTAAATGACCATCAACATTTTACAGTGTGGTCCAAAGTGGTTTCGGTACCACATTTCTCTAGTCTTTGAGATGGCGCGGGGTGAGTGAGGAGTTTGTTTTTACGGCACGTCAATGGTAATGGCTATATTGTTCAGATGGTGCACCTGCTTTTTAATCAGAATGAGGGTTTGAGCAAAGCACCTGCCACTGAGTCCAACAAGATTATGCATAAAATGTGCCTGGGCGATCTTGGGGGGTTGAGTTGAGTTGGTTTAACGTCCAAGATCAGCACTATATAGGCTATATTGTGGACCGGTCTCAAGACTGACGTCTGAAGTCTCAGCCGGTGGGCGATTCTGAATAGGTAGGCTTATTCTAGACCTGAAGAGGACCAGCCGATACTCAGTTTGTGTTATAGAGAACAGTAAAATTAAAAACAGGGGTTGTTCACCCACTTGTTAAGATTATTATTCCCTCCAAAGTTGAGTTTGTTTTCACGGCAAACCAGCACAGTGAAAGCTATATTGTACCCATGATGTATTCAGACATACAGTACGTTAGTAGCAACAGGACTACTTTTGGCAAAAGCAAAAATTCGTGCAATAAATTGATCAGTTTAAAACTATGCGTAGGATTACAAGTAGAATTGTCATATACACTAATGACTTTTAGAATCACCAGTATGCTTTGAGGACAAACATCAGTGTATATATCTCTCCAGTGATTTGGAAGTCGGGTACAGATTCATTGCAGTGACATCCTCTCCAAAAAACGAAAAAAATCGTACACACATGACGTAAGACAGTGAAATGTCAAAGCCGTTTCTAGACGAAGGGTGTAAGGAAAGGACAGTAGATCTGTACCAGCTGCAAAGAAGATACAAAAGTAAAAAAAAACGTTAAGTCCTAAATGTGAAACAAGAACATTTCAAAGAATGCTGTGAAAACCTTTAAATAGGTGGAAAAATGAAGAGATTGATAGAAACAGTGTCAATGAAAAACAGAAAACCTATGGTTTGGGAAACAAAATGTAAGATAAGGATGAAGGTGAACCGAACGCACCGGAAACTACGATAATTATAAAAAAAAGGCAGGTTGAACGCATCACTCGCCAATATTATGCCCCATTCGTGCCAAGGCCACAAACCAGGAAGTATGCACATTTATCTTGGGCGAGTTCGTTCAAGTTGATGTTGGTCCATAGCTTGCTCATGCCATTTCGTTCAATGGAGAGCCTGCTTTGAGGATTCTGTCAATTTCTTTGTGTAAACTACGTTTTGTCTTGCCACTTGATCCTTTAGTTATATTCTGTTAAAAGTCTGCAGGTTCTTTAGATATATTCTATTGTTCAGGTTTCGATTTCACATTAAAATTAAAAAGAATTATGAATTCTGTGAGATATATATATTGCTCCAAACAGTATTTCTGTCCACACTTTTGAATTCCTTTGAATCCCTGTGAAATTCCTTTTGATTGGTGAATTCCGATCCATGAGCTGCTCACAGAAATACACACGGTTGCTGTTTAATCTACACATCGGTGAATCCTTAAATCTGCCTGATTGCCTCTCTATCACACATAGCCTGTTTAATCTTTCTAGTATTATCCTATTAAGTATTTTACCTGGTGTGATTAGATATCTGTGTATTTAATACAGTTATTGTAGTCTCCTTTGTTCAATAATTTGATCACATGTCCATCTTGTGCTTCCTCAGGAAATACATCTTCCTATATCATTAAAAAACGTAGCACTATGTCCAAAACTGTTGGTATATCCAGTTTAAATCCTGGTAGGATTTGGTCTGAAACCGTTGCTTTATTTGAGTTCCAACGTCTTGGTCGCTTGAGTGATTTCTTTCCAAAGTGGTTCTAGGTTTAAAGGTAGGTCTCTGCTTGGTAGTAATATATCTGGAGGATTCCCCAGATGTGGCCATAGGTTGCTTGGACGTCCAGTTTCATCTTTCCAACTGAGCATTCCGTCCAAATATTGGGAAACGGTGTTGGTCTTTAACTGTTTTCTTGGTTGGTTCTTTGATAACTGGTAAACTGGTTTCAGGCTTCAGCGTGATCCAGCTGGCTGTTGTCTTGGAGTCAGTTCTAAAAAATGGGGCTTTTTAAAACTCTGCCTCTCTGTGAATTAGTTTTCTCTCCTCTCAATTATCTATATAAGACCTTGCTCTGTCCATTTCTGCTTTCGTCTTCCTGCACTGTTCTATTTTACGTATTTATTCCCTTATCTTTTTCTGTGTCCGAGTTGAGTTGCTTTTAACGTCCAACATCAGCACTTTGTAGGCTATATTGTGGACGGGCCCCAAGAAGGACGTCTGACAATTTTATGTGCTGCCACACACGAGACAGGGCGGGGATACCACGACTCCTGTCTCAGCCGGTCACATTATACTGACACTGATCCAACCAGTAGGGAACCCAGACGCCAGGATTCGAACTCGGGACCTTTTGCGTCGGAGCCGATGTTCTACCCCTGGACCACTTGGGTTGACTTTTTACGGCACGTCAGCACAGAAACAGTTATATCAGCCTAGCCAGTAAAAGATGGCGAGTTGTACGGACATCTGCTCCTCTCACTCTAACCTCTTGAAGAGAGCAACTCAAACTGAAAACTAATATACTGAAGCTATCGTTTCCTTCTTGTTTTGTTTACTGGTCTGCCTTGCTGCTTTATGCTTTCTTGAATTGTAGTGAAAGGTCGTCCCTCCAAATAACAGTTGGTTGAAGGCCCAAAGAGACACAAATCTTTATCCATTGTCATGTGCCGCATAAATTCCACGAGCCCTTTTGCCTTCGTTCCTCATACTGTTGTCTCCGATGTTTCCATGTATTTCTCCATTATAAAGTTCAGGTCTTTTGGGGGAATTAATTACGCTCTCTAGCCTGCTGAAAATCATCCTTTTCCTCATTTAAATGGGGGGAAAAACGAAAGATAAGGACAAAAATCTCTCAGGAACACTGCAAAATACTATTAATGAAGACAGGTTTAAAGTCCAATAACAGCACTATATAGGCTATATTGTGGACGGACCCCAAGACGTGACGTCTGACAATTGTATGTGCTGCCACACACAAGACAGGGCGGGGATACCATGACTCCTGTCTTAGCTATTCACATTTAACTGACACCGACCCAACCAGTAGGGAGTGTAATCGCCAGGACTCGAACCTGGACTATTTGCGTCGGAAGCCGATGTTCTACCCCAGGGCCACCGCGCGCCCCATTCGAAGAATAAAGTGGATAGATCATGACAGAGAAGATCACTCGAGAGCACTTGAAAATACTATTGATGAAGACAAGCTGGACCCCAAAAGAAACGAAACAAAGGCGGGGGTTGTTTGTGAGGCAGGGGTGGGTCTTAGATCTAAACCCGTACCCTCTAACGGGGATGCAGCTTAGCATCACGAGGCGATGATCATGTGCAGTGTCAATGCAACCAATAAAGTTCCATTACCCGACCCAGAGACCATGACTAAGTGAGAAGTCATTGCAAACTCTTCAGCCAAGAAGACTAACTACGACAGTGTAACTGATTACATGATTCAAAATAGAACATGGAGCAACCAATGAAAAACAAGTGAAAACAAAACATATAAGGCGCAAATAGAGAAATCGACAGGATATGAAAAACTTGCTGTGAAAAAAAAGTAAAAAAAAAAGATGAAACCGGAACAAATTAGGTAGAAAGAAAACTAACAGCTTGGAATTAATGTAAAAATGAAATATGTATGTGGGAAAATAGGCAAAGATTCACGCCCAACATGTGCAATCTTGATATAATTATCGGTAACATTCAAAACAGGAAAATTGGTTCAGGTAACAATGGCATTCGAATCGATATCAAAGTCAAAAGCACCAATGGTTTTTGAAATCTCCGGACACAATCATTTAGTATAAGTTTCAGCCCATAGAGTTTTTTTGATGCGCATTTCTTTAAGAATTTGTGAATTGTGTGAAGAAAGAACACAAGGTTCGGTACCTTTTTGTGAACAGAAACTTGAATCCTCGCCAAGAGAACAACAACTTTAAACAAAAGACAATTTAAGTGTCTATGGCTTTTCTTATATTTCACGTCAAGCTAAAAACTATTGATTTTGTTGATTGGTCATTGGTTTCTTAGCATGTAACACCAACCAAGAGACCGTTTGGTTGGTTGTTTTGTCCGTTCCTTAGCCAATAACGCCAACCAAGAGATCTATTTTGTTCGTTTGTTCTTAATCTTAACGTTAACCAAGAGACAACTGAATTGTGGTAAATGGTCGTTTCGTTTTTAACCATTGTTGCTTAACTAAGACCGTTATTTTGTTGGTTGGCTTGTTTGTTTCCTAATAAATAACACAAACCAAGAGACCGTTAGTTTTTGTTGGTTGGTGTGCCTGTTTTATAATGAAAAACGTCAACCAAGACACCACCGTTTGGTTGGTGTGTTTGTTTCTTAGCCACTAACGTCACCAAGAGGCCACCGTTTGGTTCTGTTTTTTAGCCTCTAACGTCAACCAAGAGACCACCGTTTGGTTGGCTCTTTTTTTAGCCTCTTAGGCAAACAAAAAACAACTCAAAACAGTGAAAGAGAAAATTTAAATACGGACATGAAAGCAGGCACAGTTCATTGCACAAGAAGATCGTAGAGGGTATGGTGGAAGGCACGAGAGGTAGATGCAGGAGGCAGATAAGCTGGGTCAAGAACGTGGAGGACTCGACTGGAATTAAAGTCAACGAGTGCTGCGAGATAGCGCTTGAACGATAAAGATGGAAGACCATGGCATCCAACATCTGGAAAGAAGGAAATGACTGATCCACTAACGTTAACCAAAAGACCATTACATTTGTTTGTTGATCTGTTATTAACCTTAACGTCGATTTATTCTTACGCCTAACTAAGAAACCATTATTTGGTTTGGTGGGTGGTTTGTTTCCTGATAAATATCAACCAAGAGACAAAATTTGGTTGGCCTGTTTTTTTTTCTAATGAATAACACAAACCAAGATACCATTTGTTGGTTAATCTGTTCGTTTCATAATGTATAGCACCAACCAAAAGACCATTACATTGGTTGGTCTGTTCCGTTCTTAACATTATAACAACTAACGTCAAAAGATTTAATGGCTGATCGGTTGGCTGAACTACCAACTTCGACAAACACACCATTTGTTGCTTGGATATTTGTTAACCACTAACGTCAACCAAGAGACCATTTTGTTGGTTGTTTTGTTAGTTTCCCAACCATTAACGTCAACCAAGAGACCTTTTTGTTGGTTGTTTTGTTTGTTTCTTAACCAATAACGTCGACCGAGAAACCATTTTGTTGTTTAAGTTTCTTAACTAATAACGTTAACCAAGATACCATTTTGTTGGTTGTTTTGTTAATTTCTTAACCAATAACGTCGACCGAGAAACCATTTTGTTGTTTAAGTTTCTTAACCAATAACGTCAACCAAGATACCATTTTGTTGGTTGTTTTGTGTTTCTTAACCACTAACGTCAACCAAGAGAATTTGTTGGTTGTTTTTCATTTTTCATTTAACCACTAAAGTCAACCAAGAGACCATTATTTTGTTGGTTGTTTTGTTAGTTTCTTAACCACTTATGTCAACCAAGAGACCATTTTGTTGGTATTTTTGTTAGTTTTCTAACCATTAACGTCAACCAAAAGACTATTTTGTTGGTTGTATTGTTAGTTTTCCAACCATTAACGTCAACCAAGAGACCATTTTGTTGGTTGTTTTGTTTTGTTCTTAACCACAAACATCAACCAAGAGACCATTTCTTGGTTGTTTTGTAAAGTTTTTTTATCCACTATGTCAACCAAGAGACCATTTTGTTTGTTGTTTTGTTAATTTCTTAACCACTGATGTCAACCAAGAGACCATTTTGTTGGTGGCTTTAGTTTCTTAACCAATGACGTCAACCAAGAGACCATTTTGATGGTTGTTTTGTTAGTTTTGTATCAACTGATGTCAACCAAGAGATCATTTGTTGGTTGTTTTGTTAGTTTCTTCACCACTAACGTCAACCAAGAAACCATTTTGTTGGTTGTTTTGTTAATTTCTTAACCAATAACGTCGACCAGAAACCATTTTGTTTTAGTTTCTTAACCACTAACGTCAACCAAGATACCATTTTGTTGGTTGTTTTGTTAGTTTCTTAACCCCTTACGTCAACGAAGAGACCATTTTGTTGGCTGTTCTGTTAATTTCTTAACCAATAACGTCACCAATAAACCATTTTGTTGGTTGTTTTAGTTTCTTAACCACTGACGTCAACGAAGAGACCATTTTGTTGGTTGTTTTGTTGGTTTCTTAACCACTAACGTCAACTAAAACCATTAAGTTGGTTTGTTTTGCGTTAGCTTCTTAAGCACTAATGCCAACCAAGATATCATTTTCTGATTGTTTTGTTTGTTAGTTAACCACTAACATCAACCAAGAGACCATTTTGTTGGCTGTCTTGTTAGTTTCTTAATCACTGACGTCAACCAAGAGACCATTTTGTTGGTTGTTTTGTTATTTTCTTAACCAATAACGTCAACCAAGAGACCATTTTCTTGTTTTATTCGTTTCTTACCCACTAACATCAACCAACCAAGACAAACAACAAAGCTCCAGACCTTCATCAACAGATGCCTTAAATACATACTTAAATTCAGATGGCCCCAGACCATATCCAACGAGTAGCTGTGGAGACGCACAGAACATACACCAACTGACATCCAAATTAAGAAAAGGAAGTGGGGTTGGATCGGCCATACTCTGAGAAAGCCCCCAACAGACATCACGAGGCAGAGTCTGGAAAGGAACCCACAGGGCAAGCGGAAAAATGGACGACCTAAACAGATATGGCGAAGACGTATGGAGGCAGAGATTAGGAGTGCTGGCAGGACATGGACTGAACTGAAGAGGGATGCCCAAAACCGAGTCAGATGGAGAGGCGTTGCTTTGGCCCTATGTTCCTCCGGGGACCCAGAGGCATAAGTCAAGTAAGTCAATAACCAAAAGACCATTTTCTGGTTGTTTTGTTCGTTTCTTAACCACTAACGTCAACCAAGAGACCATTTTCTTGTTTGGTATGGATAATTCTTAACCACTAACGTCAACCAATACACCATTTTGTCGTTTTATTAGTTTCTTAACCACTAACGTCAACCAAGATACAATTATTTTTGTCTATTAACTAGTAACCCAAACTAAGACGTCTTTTCCAAACAACATTTTCAACTGACGCTTTTGTCTTTTTCACAAACGATTGGAAATTGATGTGCACATTTCCATCCTTTTTTTTATTCCTCTCTTGGGGAATTTTTTGTACAGCTTTTAAGCACCATGTTGAATATAGGCTTAACGTTATTTGCATATTGTGGTTCAAATACTTTTGGGGCTATTTGTACCAGCTCAACTTTATATTTTATTCTTATTAATATTTCCATGTTCTTGGAAGAAGTGCTATATAATTGATCTTCATTATTATTATTATTATTATTATTATTATTATTATTATTATTATTATTATTATTATTATTATTATTATTATTATTA
>RQTK01001360.1:90862-104537 GCA_003991915.1 Elysia chlorotica | reverse complement strand
CACGGCGCTACAAAACGCGCCATTCTGTGAATTTAGTTGAGCAGCAGGCCGCCGGCTGCAGGGTCATAAATCGCCTCCCTAGGGACACCCGTCACTCAGGTCATGCGCGGGCTGTTTTACCCAAGTTTGATCCTGGCTAACGGGCAAAAACCCAGCAAAGTTATTTGTGTTTTATCTCAGTATCTGCTGATCGTAATTGAGCAGAACCACTATTAATTGATAGTGCCACATTTTGTCTTTATAATAGTGAAAACCGTAAGTTTCTGCGTCTCTTCGTTGAGATTCTAGAATAGTATGTGTGTGGGCATATTTTCAAGTGCAACTCATAAAGTGTTCTCTTTTTAAAAACTTCATTTCTTAAATATGCGTCGTTACATGTGTGTGATAATTACATAACTATGCAGTTAAATATGTCTTTTAATATCTGGAAACAAATATGTTAGTTCTACTCATTTCAAAGTTGCTATAGGCAAAGAAACATTACAATACCTAAATTGGCGACCAAATTATTCTCCATTAGATCTAACTCTTCCATCTTTAAAATAATGCATTTAGAATATTGTAGTCATAGCAATTGCTTCCATGAAAGCCATCCCTATCAACATAGGAGATTTTTGTCATCTTTGAAATAGAATGCCTCGTAAAACCTGAATGGCACGGTCGGGAGATCAAAGTATTCCTGAATGGAGACTAGACTTTCTGTGCAAACTGCTAGGCTTGTCGGGCCCACAACGGATCTATCCTTGCGTTTGATGCTTGATGCCAAGGTGGCAATTGCTACATGTCCAATCCTGGGTGCAAGGTCAACATGTTCCATGTCTGTCAGTATCTCTTCTGTTTGTGTTAACTGTCTAGTGTAACTGATGATGTCCTCCGAGCTTATGGTCCTTAACTGAACTTGCTCCGGTGAAGAGCACACTCTATTAAGCTGAAGATATACCAACTCATACATGCATCCTGGCCATACACAGGCAATATGCCGAGATCCATTTTCAGTGGTTATTCGTTCCTGAAGATAGACCGGCTGTCGTACGACGGTTAACAGCTTCCGCGTCGTACGACGGTTTCTGTGTTTTGCTACGGGGAGGCAAAACTTGATCTGTGATAGTCTGTGTTGGACGACCGCCATTGTTTTCCGGCTCTCGATTCAAAACTTTAAACACACTTTTCTCCAGAATGCCTTCATAAGTATAGATCCAAGTAGTATATTTAGTCTCAAATAGTAATAAAATAGGGTCGCAATAAATGATATATGAAATCAGCGTAGTTTTTTAAATATTTGAAAAGTTAGCTAATCGCATAACTGCTGGGTACAATTTGACCTAGATAGCTGGCCAAGCCAGAATCTAGGCTCGCATGTATGTGCGAAGAGCGATTCCCCGCTGACCGGTGACCTTTGATCCTGGCATCACATGCTTCGGCTGGCATCTGTGTTGCTTGGGCATTTATACCAGGATCGACAACTTTGTCTTATGATACTGTCGACGCACGCTTGGTTTAGCTTGGTGTAGCCACACGCTTAAACTGCCTTATCTTGTCCTAGAACAGGCTCCAGTTGCTGCCATATTTTTTAACTAACTTGTGAGGCTGACATTTAGTTTTCTGGTTATGCAGAGTCGAGAGATCTAAGGAATGGGCCTCCTGTTCAAGAAGCTTAGGGTGTCTTTCAAAACCACACAGAGGAGAATATGCAGATAGGGAGGTGCGATAAATCCAATGGTATCTGCAGAAAAGGGGTGAACCTACAATTGAACAATTTCCCAGCCTTTTGATGTCGCCACAACTCTACTGCAATGTTCGGTTTCTTTCGTCGATACCCTAAATCCTTCTATCGTCCAAGGGACCAGATGAGGCTGCATGCAATCGCCGCCTTGGCATCAAACACCAAATACAACGATAAGTCCATTGTGGGCCCCGACAAGCCTAGCAGTTTGCGTAGAAAGTCGCATTCTCCATTCAGAAATACTTTACCTTGCCATTCTGGTTTCGTGAGGCGTTCTATTTCAAGTTTGCCATCCAACGATAACAAAAATCTTTTATGTTGATGTGGGTGACCTTCATGGAAGCAATAGCAATGACTACAATATTCAAAATGCATTATTTTAAAGACAAAAGAGTTAGAGCAAATGAAAGATCGAAAACAATTTGGTAGGCAATTTAGGTATCGGTATCGTGATGTTTCTTTGCCTACAGCAACCCCGAAGTGAAAAAAGTAACATAATTTTGTTCTAGATATGAAAGGACATATTTAACGGCATAGTTATGTAATTACCACACACACACATGGCAAAGCGTATTGAAGAAATCAAGTTAAAAAAAAAAGACAACAAATTATAAGGTGCACTTAAAAATATCCACACACACATACTATTCTAGAACCTCCACGGATAGACCCAGAAACTCACGTTTTCACTAATATAAAGACAAAATGTTGCACTATCAATTAATAGTGGTTCTGTTCAGTGAAGATCAACAGATAATGAAATAAAACAGGCATAACTTTTGTTCGTAAGGTCAAACTCAGGTAAAATAGAGCACACTGGGGTTGAGTGACGGAGATTTATGACCCTGCAGCCAGCATCTGGCTGCTCAACTAAAATGCACAGAATTGTGTGTTTTGTAACGCTGTGTGTGGAAAGGTTTTAGACATGTCTTTGATGAGAAGTTTTCTTGGAAATGTTATCTTTTTATGTAATATAGGTCGACAAGATCTTTTGCTTTAAAAAATTGTGTAAAATATTTGTTTCTTTGTTACTTCCCATATAGGAACTGGACAATTTGATTGTCATGTTCCAGACTCGCTTCACCTTGCACATGTTTGCATACAAGCATAGAGTGGTTTCTGCTTTAGACAAAATGTAAGATCTTTAATTTTTGTTATGAAAAATATTATTTAATTGTCTTTGTTATAAAGACCTCTTATTTTTTTTTGTGTATATAGAAACAGTAGTTTGATTTGTTAAATACTGGGAAAGTATGAGGATGATGCATAAAAAAAAAGAAAAATGTTCTCATCAATTGAAGTAAAACCCTTCAAATCTAACCTATCTACGCTTGTAGTGTGTCTTAAAACAAAGCAGTAAAATTTATTTGGAGACTGAATTTGACCCTGAGATTTCATGTTTCAAGTTCCCTCTATGAAAGATTAGATATAGAAAAAGTTCTGGGATTTTTACTAATTTGTTTCCATCAGTTAAATGCAAGATTTAGTGAACGTTGTGATGTTAAAGATCAAAATCTCTATTTCAACTCAATTGAGCATTATTTGTAGAAAAAAGAGAGCTCCAAGTTGCCTGTTATTTACATCTGAGGCTTCTTATTGTTCTTTTAGAAAAGCGATTATGAATTTTATGGATACATTTTTAGTTGTAATGATCATGTTCGTAGTTGTAATCCCACAGAGACTTTATACACACGTTTTGAATGGGCTTGGGAGATTAAGTGTGTCTGTCATGGGGGGCGCGGTAGCCCTGGGGTAGAACATAGGCTTCCTACGCAGGAGGTCCATGGTTCGAGCCCTGGCGACTTGACCGCCTACTGGTTGGGTTGGTGTCAGTTTAATTGAGCCGGCTGAGACAGAATTTATGGTATTCCCCTGTCTCGTATGTGGCAGCACAAAAATTGTCAGACGTTAGTCTTGATGCCCGTCCACAATATAGCTTATATAGTGCTGACATTGAAAGTTAAACAAACTCAAATCAACTCTGTGTCTGTCAATAAACCATTATATGTGTATTTTTTGTCATTTTCTAGTAGATATCAGTACTTGAGTAAGTATTTTCCTTTGAAGTGTAGAAATAACTAAATAGTTGTGGACAGAATGCAGTTTGATAAGCATCAACTACTAAAAATAAAAAAACAACAAAAAGAAACATGCACAATCTGTTTTTTAAATCAATTATTATGGAAAGAATATGAATATAATTGCTTTTTTTCACTTCATGTTTTCAGGGTTTCTGATGCTTTTTCCCATGCTGACAAGTATCTCGAAACTCAAGGAGATAAGGATGATGAGAGGTATGTATGTTAAGCCTTACAGTTGTTGATGTACGATTACGAAAGGGTTTAGGGGCGTCATTAGCATTTAAAGACTATTTTAGTGTGGAACTTTAAATTCCCCAAATGTGTAAGATATTTAATACTCTTATGTTAATGCAAAGAAATGCGTAATTGTAAATGCATGTTTCTCGCTCTAAAGTGCAATAAAATGTAACCAGGTTGACAGAATTGCCTTGACCAGAGCAATTTCAGACTGACCAGGCTGCTCATCTCATTGATGTGAAACATAAAATCTTAGAACTTTTCTGAGACCATTTTGCAGTTGGTTATTTTGACAAAGTAAAATATTTATATAACATTGACTTTTGTTTTTCGTGCTACAGGACTTATTCTCTCACAAAGTGCACAGAAAACATGGGAGCATTCATCCGACTCAATGATTCTGTTCTTCATAGAATCAGGGATTTTCCTCTTGGCAAAGACCCCCAAAAAAATCAGCATATTGAAGCTGCTCGATTGCTTGTTGAACGGATTGATAAACGGCGCCTGTACAAACTTGTGCATGAAATCAAAAACTATAACAATCAAGGAGCAAAAATGGTATTGTAGTATAGCATTACTTGAAAATTTGATTTCTTGATAATTTGCTTTATAAATTTATATAAAATTGGAACAAGAAAAAATTTATTTTGACCCTTGATCCTGCCAGCATGTTATAACATCTTTTGATTTTTGTAATGGTTGAGTGGGACCCAGAGGTCACATACAAGTTTCACAAGTTTGAAAAAAATGTGTGTACTTTATAGTATCTCATGACATGACTTTATAATTTTGTCCTACTGTGACTCAATGTTTGACAGTTAACAAAATTGAATGTCAGTTTCCTAGTTCTTTCTTTATCTTTCTTCTAAACTTGTCGCTTGTGCACTGACTATAAATTCCATTCATCACTATTAGTGATATCAACCTATTCAAATCTAATTGGCTAAAAATTAATATTAAATTATGAGCTGTGATTGATTGGCTGTAAGATATGAACACAAAATGGGGAGGATCATAAGAATAGCAGCAACAACAACAACAATCATAATCATTGTCATCATAATAATACTTATAATGATAAAAATGATAATGACAACAACAGTTACAACAATAATAATAATAATAATAATAATAATAATAATAATAATAATAATATTAATAATGATGATGATGATGATGATGATGATGATGATGATGATGATGATGATGATGGTGGTGGTGGTACTGCTGCTACTGCTGCTGATGCTGATGATACTACTACTACTACTACTACTACTACTACTACTACTACTACTACTACTACTACTACTACTACTACTACTACTACTACTACTACTACTACTACTACTACTACTACTACTACTACTACTACTACTACTACTACTACTACTACTACTACTACTACTACTATATAGAAATGTATCCAAAAAGGAATCAAGAGCACAACACTTAAGAGTACACCTACTCAGTTGCTAAGGACCTAACAGTAGATGCATGTGCGCAAGTAATAGGAGTAATATAATAATAAAGAGAGGAATACGCACAACTTAGCAACTGAGGGACACAATAAATCAAACGCAACTAGAGTTAGAAAAAATACATGTATACGTTACGCTTTTAATGGCTTCATTACTGATGTTTTATTACTACTACTACTACTACTACTACTGCTGCTGCTGCTGCTGCTGCTACTATTAAATAAGATGTATATAATAATAATAATAATAATAATAATAATAATAATAATAATAATAATAATAATAATAATAATAATAATAATAATAGTGACAATGGTTAAAAAGAACATCCAGGTAACTATTTTAGGCATATTCATTGCCCATTTCATCATTCAGCTTTCTGGCTTTAACATAACCTGAAATGCAAGAAATCAATTGTTTTAACTCCTCCCCTATTTTTTGCACTTAATATATTCTTTAAAAAACAAAAAAAGCTGTTTGCAATCATTGCAATAACATGGACTGGTTGTAATGTTCTAGCAACTGGTGAATTTTTATAGATTCAGTTTTTAGAAGAAGCAATAATTATGATAATATGTTTATAATATTAAATAATAATATATTGTATTTATATAGCGCACTTCCATGAACACTCATGCTCAATGTGCTTAACAATTCACATGATCACAATTACAAAAGAAACATAACTGTGTAATGTTGACACAATACAATATTACATTGTTAAATCGCAAGGAAATGCTAGAGGTATTTACAACTTTCACAGGTCTAATTTCAATCATCAAAAAGGTAGAACTTAAGAACGCGTTTGAAAATTTCCATTGGGAGATGGCTTCCTTATGTTTTTGCGAAGGTAATACTTTGGGATTGAGATACGTAGTAAAAAGAACGCTGACCTTTTGATTTATAATTTCTATTTGATACAAGGATGGTTTTATCAGCTGAAGATCTAAGCTGCCTAGCAGGTACATACATTTATAGATAGTCAGAAAGATAGTTAGGTGCCATCTAATTTAGGCATTTATAGCAAGTAATGCACAGCTTGGACAGTATCCTTTTTTTAACAGGCAGCCAATGTAAATGGTGAAGAAAAGGGCTAATGTATCACCTTTTTTTATATTTTCATAATAAGCCTTGCTGCGCTTTTTTGAACCATTTAGTGAATAATAGTGTCGTTGGAGAGAGATGCTAGTAAAACCTTACAGTAATCAAGTGTAGTTAATATTAAAGGTGTAACAAGGGTCTTGATCACATTCTCATTTAAACAGGTTGGTATGGTTGCAATTTTCCTAATTTGAAAATATAACTTTTACAAAGGTCAGTAACTTATGATGACATTGACATATTTTAATTAAAAAAAAGAACACCAAGATTTTTTTACTCTCTTGTTTCTATTTATCATATGGCATTGATGTTGATAGTTGTTCAAGGCACACTCCCAACTTTATTTCCCATCAATATAATTTCAGTTTTGTCATCGTTAAGTTTAAGTCTATTGCTAGCCATCCAAAGTTTTAAACTATAAGCACAATCAGATGTTGTAGTGGCTAAAGACGGTAAACAATCAATTTTACATGCTTCGTATAAAAGAGTATCATCAGCATAGAGATGGAATCTTAGAGATTTTCTTTTTTTAACATATTGAATAAAGGCCGAGTGTAAAAAAGTAAAAAGTCTGGCGCAAGAACATAGTCTTGTGGGACACTAAATTGAATTGAAATGTAGTCAGAGTTAGATCTACCAATATTTATTACTGTTTCTCTTTTTTTTTTCAGACTGGAAAACAGATTGAGGAGGAGATAGTGACACTCGGCAACAATTTTGAAAGAGAGGACATTTATGTTCAAGTAATCATTATGTTATTCTTGTGGTTCTGTATTGATCAAAATCAAATAAATCTGGGTTGGGAGGTTCTGCTGGCTTTCATCTTCTAAAATCCTATATTTACAACTATTGCCTAAGACTGCCTTTTCCCAGCTGTAATCAGTAAGTAACATTTTCACAGGTAATAAACACCTGAAATTGTTGAGAACTCACATTGTTTAAACACTCAATGCAAAATTAAGCCTTGATAACCTGTACCAAAAGTTTTCTTTTTTATATTGCTAGCAAGTCTTGTAGTCTTGTTATATTTAATACAATAAAATAAAGTGCTCCAATAGCTGCTGCTGGTATTGCTACCACTACTTCTTCAGCTGCTACTTCTTCATTAAGTAAGAAAGATATGGATCTAGAGTGCTGGTTAGTGGTGTCTAGTGGTTAGCAAGGACTTTGACACAAAATAATTTTGAAATGCTCAAATTTTGTAGAATCATTGTCTGTTATTGTTGCATTGAATTCGTTGCTTTTCCCCTCAAGAGAGTATGGCTGATACCAATTTTCCACAGCACGCTTTAAAGCATTCCACTGTAAAATTATTTATTCCTAAAGCCATCTTGTCTTGATGGTCTTTCCCTTGTCGTCTTCTTAAAGATTAATTCTGAGATTATTTTAAGGCTTTTATGTCTCTTTGTGAATAAAACTGTATTAATACAATTTTTGTATGTCTCTAAAGCCAATTTTGGCAAACATGTTTAAAAAGAAAAAAAATGGTGTTTTAATTTGAGAGTCGACAAGTTACACACAGTTTTTCTATGACATTTTGTTTCATAAGTACTGATTCTTTTGAATTTAACATGCTCTAGACATTTTTTTAATATTTCTCTGCATTGGTTCATTCATGCGTTTTTACTTATTTCTGTTGCTAAAGCTGGTCTTCTGCCGCTTCAGTTAATAAGCTAAAACGGATGTCTTATTGTGGTGTAAACAACTTGTAATGTAAGAAAGAATTTATGTATTCAATCTGATTTCTCAGATTTGATTCTTATTTTGATCCCTGTGTGGCATCAGTATTTAAGTTAAAAACACGGATAGGCAAGATATATTTTTTATTTTAAAGAAAGAAGACAAAGATGCATCTGAAATAAATTGAAACATGTACTTACTTACCATATGGCTTTTTAAAAGATTGATTGTGATACAAGTTCATTGTTGTTTTTAATTTCAGGTTGCAAAGTTTGACTTTGGAATGGGGGAAGAAAATCCCCTCAAGTATCTCAATGTTTTCTCAAAGACAGATCCTGACAAGGCTTTTCCCTACAACCAAAATATGGTATTAACTGTCTGGAAAAACTATTTCTATCTTAACGTATCAATACAGTGGTTTCGATTTTGATTTTTTCATATGCCTCTGCAGTTCCATTGTTTACTCAATTGTAATTTATATTCTGCTAAAATAGCTGACTTTCGTCTCATAAAATAATGCAAGTCATTTTTTCACTGTTCATAACTTTATGTGTGAAATCTGAGAATCTGCTCATTGCTCTTAACTTATCACTAGGACAAGCTGTTATTAAGGTTTGAGTATGAAACTTTTATAATTTAAAACACATGAGGTACTATGAAAATCATATATTTCCTTTAGATAGACAAAAAAACATTCTTTTAAAATCATTATTTTGTTGGTTAAATAACCAAAATAATTTCTGAGCCTTTCAAAATGATCCATAAAGGAATGTTTGGTTAAGGTTTTTTTCTTCTTTCTATTACAAGTCATTTATGTTAGAAATCTAGAAGGTTAAGCATCTAGTGTCATATGGAATAATTTCTAACAGTGTGCATGCCTCAACATTCTTTTTTTTTTTTTTTTTTAGTATAAAAATCTATTTGTTTATTTAAGTTATTTTAGCACAGTTTTTGTTGTTGTTCCTGCCTAAGTTATTGATAGTATCCATAATTTCTTTTTTCTAGCCATGTTTATTCACTCAGCTGAAGTAATAAGCTCTTGTCTTACTCAGGTCAGTAAGCTTTTGCTGCCAGGGATTTTCTCTGAGAAGATCGTCCGGGTTTACTGCAAGGCCGAAGATGAATGCAAGAAAACAGCAATAAAGGAGGCAGCAGTGAAATGGGAAGAAAAGGTCTGATAGAAACTACTTGTCGGAAATATTCATGTTGATATTTTTGAGTGACAGAAATTCATCTTCAGCAATTCATTAATGCCCTCCTACTATACCAAATGATTGCCTCGTGTTAGTGGTCAAAGAGTTAACATTTTCCAATCATCCCATGATACACTCTAGCATCTTTTTGTATTGAATTGCACACCTTCTATTTCAAAATAATAAATATCAAAGCTTTTACCTTTTCAAATTTTTAAGAAATGTCCCCACATAGTATGCACACAGGAATAGGCCTAAAATCATGCGATTTGAAAAGTTTAAACAGTTTCATTTTGCTAACCTCACTAATGACTTAAGCAGATTTTTTTTGGTGATATTTTTGGCCATGTCATAATAAATTTTGTCAGCTGGCAGTAATCAGAGGAAAGATTATTAAAAAATATTTTTTTAAACCTAGCATTTGACCTCTCTCTATATAGAGCTTTATTTCCTTCTCCTCGGGTTTAATGTCTCCTAGATTCCCCTGGAGGGTCCTACACGGCGACAGGCAGCGTTGACAGATCCTGTGCTAGTTCATTCTATTACTACAAGCCCCTCTAAACAGCAACCCAGACAGGCCCAATAATCACTTAACCCGCGGACACCCCGCTCCTTTCCCCATCTCTGAAATAGAATTAAAAAATCAACAAATTCACGACTGGAAAGCCATTGGCAAAACCTTGTCCCAGACATTTGACCTCTTCTCAAATCTTGTAAATATATACAAAGTGTCATTATACAATGTTGCTGTAGCTTATATCGTCGTAAGCCTTCTTATTCGCATGTCTTGAGATGAGTTGTAAACTTGCTACATTGTACTTTCGACCCATGAATGCATTTTTTTTTGTCGCATAAAATTTTAAAATGTAGGGCAGCACCTTAATTTTCTTCAAGAGGTGATATAAGACTTTGTGTCTCTTTTAGTATATGTATTACCGTTATATGTAAGAACTTAGCATGGATTTTGAAGTTATTTCCTGTGGTGGCAGGTTTGGTCCAGTGTCTAAACCTATTTTGGATTATTCAAAAATAGCAACTTTGGCTGTGTGTTATATTTCAAAATGATTAGACAGACTACATGCTTTGGGTCCTTATCATCATCATTGCTCTCCCTCCATGGTACATTATGGGCCTCTTTTTAAAGTTAACATTATTCAAGGCTTTTGTCATTATTTCCTCAGTGTTTATCTTCCAAGCCTTACGTGGCCTACCTCTGCTTCTTTTTTCTTTAGTGATTCCACTGTAGTGCATGCCTTGTAATGCTGTTCTCTGCTTTTCTCAAAGTGTGCTATCCACAACCATCTTCTTTTGAATTTGAGCTATGCAAATCTTTTCTTCCCTTGGTCGCTGGCCATTCCCTTTTAAAATTTAAAAAGAGCAGATGAAGACCCAGTGGGAGCCTTATTCAAACAAAAAGCTTTTCCCAGCATATGCAACCAAAACATATTATCAATGGTCATTGGGCTCAGTTGTTTGGACTTATAAAGTTAACTACATTTTTCTTTTCACAATACACAATAAACTTTCCTTCTTCTCCCACCATGTGATTAAATAATAATAAAAAAAAAAAAAGCAACAGAAAAACAATTTTAAGAACCCAAATCTTTCACACACAAAAATATATATTTCTTTTTTTTTTCTCCTGAAGACTTTTTAGATTTATAATAAAAAATACTTTTTTATTTATTTTTCAGTTGACTGCAGCCACATCTGCTAAGCAGGGTAACTAGTGTTTGGGTTGAATGTGCCGCTGATACATTTATGCCCCGCAGTCCAGACAACTGTTTTGGTGTTTACGATTCGGACCTAACCAATAATGGGTTGACATAATATATATAGTATAACAAGCTCTGCATAGTGTGTTTTGTTTTCCTACGTAACTTTTTAAGCTTTCAACAATAATGCTCACAAAAAATAACAAAAAATTCAATTTGGCTTCATGATTGATATCACATCTATTGTTTGTATGAAATATGTCAAATGTATCCTACATAGATATTGGGATAGTAAATAAGAAATTCCTACATGTGTATTCAAATATGAGAAAAATTTGTATTTGTAACTTTCTTGCATCAATAAGGATATAATTTAAGCTCGTTTTTATTTTGTTTTGTTGTTTTTTTAGTTATGTTTTATTAGCCTTTCTTTACAACCCATATATTTTCTTTAAATTTTAAGTAATTACAATTGCTTATAATATAAGTTGATATAACTATTGCCATAATTTACATCAAATTGTTTTTCTTTATCCTTTGTTATATAAAATTGGATTTCATTTGATTAGACCTAAGTGTACTTCACTGGACAAAGGAAGAAGTCCCCCAAAAATCCTCATTTGCTATATCCCTCCAAATATTTTTGTATCCTACTGTGATCAAATAGTCTTAGAAGGAATGTATTCAATGTCTTTACCATTTTTGTAAACTGTGGTATGTATTTTCATGTTGACAACTGCTTGAAAATTGTGTGATATTTTATGTTCTATTTCTCTTTGCTTATGATTATCATTTATTTACCAATGGCATCTGTCTATGCTCTATACTGCAAGCGGTTTGTTAAAATTGTTTTAAATTTGCATAAATCTTATTGTGTGATTCAGGGAACAACAGACCTACCAACTTGCACCGATTTGATCGGTAAATACCAATTTTTGTCGTCAATTCTGATCTTCCAGTTTCCACAGAAATGTACAAATTTTTCAAACTTTGAAAATATTCAACAGCGTGATCGCCAATTTTTTTTCAATATCTGCCTCTGTTAGCCGCTCATTAAGAGATCCAAGACTAGCCCTTTTCCACGGCAGCAGACTTGCACCTACATTCTATTACATTTCAGCCGAGTCCGTCTTCACAACGTATTTTGTCACAAGCCTAGGGTCATGCGCTCTTTATCGAAGAGAATAGCCTATTCTTTTAGTTCTTAGTTTCTGAGATGTTTGAAAGGATACTGATAGTAAACCTCCCGAAGCTGACGACTCGTACGCTTTGTTATTTTCGTTAACTTTTTCTACCCCAACACGCCGATATGTTTTTTTTAAATGTTTTTAAAAAAAATTGAAAATATACAACCTTACGTGGCAAAACCGCTGTTTTTTGCAAAACTACGATGCTCCTCTCAATCACACCACCAAAACTAGAGATGAATAAAGAAAATTTCCAGTGCCTTGAGCGTGGGCGAAAGACAATGTATGAACGGTTTATTTATTTTATCGATAGGCGATGTGTTTTTTTATATATTTGTTATACAATGGTACCAAAATTGGGTAAGACAACAACTTCATCGTTACCAACCAGTCCCAACTCATTTTATCTTGCGTTCATTCGTCCGAATCTACTGATCTGTTTATCTCGACTTTCAGCTTCAGTCATTTCCAAACAATTAATGATTCTGTTTTGAGTGAGCTCAAAATGCGTTTACAAACAAGTAACATAGAACTAGTTAATCGTTTACTCGTTTGATTAATACCATCTTAAAACCCAGCCCTTGACCTTCGTCCTTATTTAAAACCCCTTCACGTACATGAGTCTTCCGCGAGGAAAACAAAGAATGAAAATCTAGTTTATCTATTATTTGTCCAATTAATGCCGATCTTTCAATCTTTACACCCAGTCCCCGGGGCCTGACGTTATTTCCCACTAATCATTCTGACTCTTTATTAGTCTTTTTAAAAAAATTTTCTAATTAACTTGATTTGGTTGTTGGTGTCTACATTCTAAAATTCTTTTGTGAAACATGCGCCCAATTACTTTCGCAACCAAGAAAATTAATGTAGATCTAATTCAGACTAGCATCCTAATCTTGATTTAAAAACATGGTTCTACTAAGGCGATTTGTCTTAGAGCAGCTACACTGTATCCAAACGACCAGCGCAGGATCAAAACTAGATCGGATTTAGATTTATATTTTACCAGTGCACCGATGTGCGCTATCTAGATAATGGGTCACGATGAAGATCCTTTACGGCAACGGGTTTACATTGCATGCTTGCAGGGACTTTGGCAATCACACTATACACAAGGCTGAGTCTATATACACTAAAGTTATAATTCATAATAGTGTGTCTCACCAAATTTGCTATACACACTATAAATTATTGTGTCTCTTTCCAAAGAAATGACAAAAACTCTCAGACTTTTTCTCCTCACTTTTGGAACCACCTCCCCCATCCCACCTCGCTCCCTC
>RQTK01001360.1:79109-90700 GCA_003991915.1 Elysia chlorotica | reverse complement strand
TCTCTCTCTCTCTTTCGATCTCCTATCTCTCACTCGTTTTCTCTTTGCTCTTGAACTTATCTCTCTCTGTCTCCCTATCGTGGCTTAAACATATCTGTTTGTGTGTGTGTGTGTCTCTCTCTCTCTCTCTCTCTCTCTTTCTCTCTCTCTTTCTTCTCTCATATTCATTAAAAAAAAAAATTTAATTCTCTCAGTTTTCTAGAACCATCTTTATATTCTCTCTCTTCCTCTCTCGTTCGGTTTTTATTTCCTCATCTTCCTATTCCCCCCTCTGTCTGCATGTCTCTCTCTATCTGTATGTCTGTCTGGCTGTGTGTGTATGTCTTTCCCTTCCCCCCTCTCTCTCTCTAAAAACGAACTCTCTCTGTCTCTATGTCTATCTTCTGCTTCCTCATCTGCTTGAAATGTAAGTGTTTCAGAAAAGGAATGTTTAATGTATTTTTTATTGTTTTATTTGCTATACATTACACAGAGCCATTATTTTGTCAAAATGGATTTTTTAGAAAAATGTAGATTATCAACTTTGCTATATTGGGTAAGAATTTAAAAGACCCGTGGGGCCACAAAGTCGCCTCCAAGGTATTTATATAATTGACAATAGATTTTTGGTTATTATTTAATTTTTGTTGTATTTTTTGTTTTTTTGGTTTGGTTTTGTGTATAGCAATATTTAGGCAGAAACTACATCTATAGTGTGTATAGACACTCCCTATACATGTACACATGTACTGAGTACATGTATCATGATTAACACTGACCCAATTAATAGAGAAAAACTGCATTTGTACCTATTTTTCCTGCAAAATACCTATTTATTGCTATGGGAGTACCTTAATGGTGCTTTTTCAAGTAGGCAGGCCTGGAACAATTGTGTTTATGGTTATAAACTGAAAACTAGTTGTGTTAAATTCAATATGTCTTCCTTTTTTTTTTAAGCATAGTTTATACACATTTGTTGGAAAATGTTTATTATACAAGTATAGATGAAAACAAAAAAAGTATAAGAGCAAATTGAATACAGTGCAGTCTGGTTACTTTGCACTTTCACATAAATTATTATCAGTTCAAATTATACACAATTTGAACCATTGATGTTCATTCAAAATTATTTAGTGATAAAATACTTTAAATGAATTGTTCATTAAATTTTTAACTACATATTTTCTCAATTAAATATTCTGCTAAAGCCTGTAAAATTTAGAAAATTTCTGAAATATTGTAAATTTCAATTTTAGTTCTAGCAGTTATATACTTATACGTCTACCATTTTAAAAACTCAATGGTTGTAAAAAATGGTAGTTTGAGTGTTAAGAATGCTGACAGTAACATACTGCATCAAGGATTTAAGTTAATTACTGAGTTTGTTTCTTTCATTTGAAAACAAAAAACAAGAAGAAAAAACCCAACACAATTATGAGAAATTTATTCTTAAGTCAGGGAAGGAGAGTTGACAGAAAAGGGCTTTTTACCATCTCATAATAGCGCTTCATAGTCTTTACAGTTGAAATTTGAATCGATCAAAATTAACCTCCTCAGATTATTGAATTTTTACATGGCATGAAGAGAGAAAACTGGTGAACCGTGGGCTCTTTAAATGAAATGAAAAACCAAATTATCTGTAGGTCCCTTTATGATTATTCAACATTTTTATTACATGAGATTCAGTTTTTAATGTACTATTTTATATATGTAAATATTGAATCACAATTTTTTAAATTATTAAGTTTTAAAACAATAATGATTTTGTGCGCTGGAAAATGGGATATCACATCACTATTTTTATACTACTTCCCCCCTCCTCCATAAAGTGAGAGTTATATGTATGAATTTATTTTCTTTAACCTTTTCCCATAAATAACCATGCAGGTTGATTGCTCTTGTATCAGTTTGCACACCTTCCATTTCAAAATAATAAATATCATCAATGCTTTTACCTTTTCAAATTTCTGGAAATTCCCAAAAATAGTGGGCACACAAAGCATAGGCCTAAAATCATGCAAGGGGAAAAGGTTTCTTCATGTGGTCCCCATTCCTTTAATTCCAAAACGCTTTTTATTACTGTTTAATATTCACATATTGAAATTATGATTCCTTTAGTTTTAAAATCCCGCTCCAGACATGTTCTAACAACCTAAAATTAATATAAATGTGTACACTGTATTAAAAAAAAAAAAATCATCGGCAATCTTTAACACTGTGGAGCTTCTAAAAATGAATGTTTTTATCACATGGTAAAATTTCCAAGTTAAAAATTAAATAGGATGATTAGCATTGTGCTTAAGCCATGTGTAATTATATGTTTAATAGACTTGATTGATGTGATATTGTTTATCTTTTCATTGTTATCAAAATACTCAAAAAACCGTCCATCTATAGTACATATACTATATGTATAGTATACACATTATATAAAAAGACACAGTCTGATTCTCTTTCCTCTTCTGCCTGATATCGACTAATAAGGCATAAATGTTTTACCAATTGAACTTCCCAATGATGTTTTGCATGTATTAACTAAATTTGTTGGGGGTAGCTTATGAACAATGTAAAGAAAATGTTCAGGTCGTCAATTTAATAAAAATAATTAATGTTATGGTAAATGTTACCAAACTGATGTGTGGTAAAATACTTTCAATTTTTTCAAAATGCTTTTTTAAAGGCTTTGATCTCCTGAATATTAGAAAATTGCCCAATTGTGTTTTGTGTCATTGGTTAGACCTATTGAATTCAATAAACTAAATTTGCATTTCAATGCTTATCTGATAATTTGACATAACAAGGACCAGAACTTTCATGTCAAATTTGAATTGGCTTGGCTGCGCGTCTAATTAGTTATCTACACAGTTCTGTGTTTTGCATATCTATCATTGGCTTGCATTTTGCAAAGCTAGCCTTGAACCGAGCACATGCTCATGACGAATTGCTTTTTCTTTTAGTGAATAATTATTATTTATGCCAGATTGGGTCGGAAACATGTCAGAGAAATTAACAAGCATAGTGTCCAATTAAGCAAAAATGTGCAATTAGCAATGAAAACAATTTATTACAGGCTTTAAAGTATATGTGTAATTGTATGAAATTTTGAATTATTAAGTGTCAAATTAATTGGAGTTCACTGTTTATGCTTTGAAAGTCAAGCCATGCAAAGCTCGCAGTTCTATAGAAT
Source organism: Elysia chlorotica (assembly GCA_003991915.1). Lineage (NCBI taxonomy): Eukaryota > Metazoa > Mollusca > Gastropoda > Plakobranchidae > Elysia > Elysia chlorotica. The sequence goes on along the minus strand of RQTK01001360.1, from coordinate 87,534 downwards.
ACCAGCATTTTACATGAAAGAATAAAAAAAATATTTATATGATTCCAAGGCTAGAGTTTTACGGGTGTTGTTGCCATTGCTACTTTTTAATAATTTTAAACACAGAGAAAAAGTGTTGCTATTATAATCATTGAGTTAAGGATGTAATTGAAAAATTCATTGCTGTAGTCAGTCAGTGACTACAACAGAGAAATTCATTTGGTCCTTTTTGTTCTTGTGTTTTGTATTGAAAATAATCACAAAAATGTTTGTTTTTTCTTAAATGTATTTGATTTTTCACAAGTTAAAGCATTTTATGGCATTTCCCTTCTTATTGCGTTTTAGGTACTTTTCTTCCCCAACAAATCTGTATTTTCTTCTAAATGCACATTACATACATGATTTTGGTAACCCTTCATTATCTTTTAGTAAGCCAGCACCAAGGAATAAAAAAAATTGTGAGACTTCAAAACAATCAGTGGTTTGTGTACTGAGGTATTGAAACATCAATTTAATATTGTCTCTAACATAGACATCTCCTGTGTTTATCCCTAAGTGCCTTTTGAATCTTAAGTATGAAATAAATGTAATCAATTGATGGCTCTGCACATTGATGTTAACAGTATGAATTTTTCACATAAATCTTTGTTTCATGTTGGACAGAATAACATCCTATACATCTATACATGTACATGTAGTAATATATGTTGAGATTGTTAAAAGTGCATAAGTTTAAAGATTGTAAATGAATTAATTGACTGTAGATAGCATAAGGAGATAATTAAGCACATAGACTAGACCAAACAGAAAGTCTTTCCATAAAATCTGTGCCTTTGAATTCAAAAGCTTAAGGGTATGACAGGCTTTTACTGTGTGGTGCATCATCAGTGCTAGGAGCATATAAGTGTTTTTCTTACTCTTTTTTTTTCTTTGCTTTTCTTTCTCTTTTTCTGTTTGTTGAGAGAGAAAAAAAAGGAGGGGGGGGGGGGAATAGTCGTTACAAAAAACTAACAAAAAAACCTATTACATGAACTCGGAGATGGGGTGTCCCTGCAAAAAGACAGTCTTTTTACTAGCCTAGTAGTAGCAGAGCCTTTAGATATCTATCTCACATGTTTCAGACCTTGTACTTTTGTATGTATAATCATGGCCTCTAGTAATTGTTGTTTTATGGGGTTTTTTAATCTGCTGAAATGCCATGTTCAAGAATTGAATGCATATCTCTTTGCCACACACACACACAATCTGTGAAAAAAATAAATTTGCAAGGCACAATTCTTTCCATGTCCAGAGTGGCTTCGTACCTTAGCTTTTTTTTTTGTTGTTAGGAGGGGAAAAGGGGGGTGGTGGAGATTTTTCATGATTGGGTTAAAAATACTTATGCAATTTTTATTTTAGAGTTATGTTTTGGTTAAATGTTTTTATTCATTTTAATAATTAAGAAAGATGTGTTTGTATACATTATATTTATCTTTTTTATGGAGGCTCTGGGTCGTTTTTGTTTTTTTCCATTTTGTTTTGTTTTTAATTATGTTGGCTACGGTGATAGACTACTTTTAATTTAAATTTCATTCTTATTCTTAAAGTAGTTATAGCATGCTGAAATCCATGTATTCATAACCTTAGTATTGTAAGTAAAGTTAGTTCTTATTTTCCACTATTAAACACATTATTTATAATTTAACAAAGAAGTTTTTGTAATTTTACACTGACTGATTTGAGAGGTCTTGCACATATATTCCAGATAATTGGTGACAAATAAAAATATTTATAACCAGAAAACTTTTTCTTGTTGCATGACTCTTGCATATTTTCAAGTTATTGGGGGCATTATTCATTTCATTGCAAAGTGGTATTGATCTGCCTCCAAATTCAGTTGATTTAGAAAATGTGGTTTGAGGTAAAGTTGATTTACTTTGTTGGAAGGCGTGAGTTTCATTTAACAGACTGAAATGGTTCAGTCTGCATCGGTTAATTTTGTGGTACATGTATTTTTTTGTTTGTTTTGCGCTTTGCATCTTCTTTTTATGACTTGAATCGTCAAGCATTTCAAAGGAATACATGTACCCTATCGACATAACTCATTTGTCTGTAGGCCTATTTCTTAATGGTTAACTATCTTGATCCAGAATCATGAATTCCAACTAAGTTTCATAAAGCTATGTGCAATCACATTATGTATTGGCAGTAGACTAAAAAAAGCAAGAATGAAAGGGTGAACCCATAACTTCATAGAAAAGCAAGAAACAATAACGTCTGAATCACATGGTTTGATGATTTTTGTTTAAACTGAAAGTACACCCACCATGTAGTATATTATACCATCTTTTATACAGTTTTCAATCAATATCTTTTGGATTTAGTTCTTTATTATTTCACTGGTCATTGTTGTAGAATATGAAACATTTCAATTGGTGTGCATGATATGATTAAATTCCAGGCAATGCATGTATAAGTCTTAATGTTTGTGGAGGGTGGGTCCTGGAGAGGTGAGACCTTGTCTGGACGTTGGTTTGAATTGCTCTTGGTCTGACTCGATCCATCTCCTAATCCAGCATGATTGCATCTGAGCTGGTGTCATCGTCAGGGTCATGGGGTACATTAGCTCTTGCATGACAACAAAGTGGCAATCGATTGCAAGTGGATATGACACAGTTCAGGCTGACGATGACAGACTAGCACCTTGGATTGACAGGCTTAATATGGAGGTGTAGCCATACAATACTACTACTATGTACATCTACTAGTCATCAAGGGTATAAAGATGAGCACAACTTTATGAAAGAGTGTATATTTAGAGCAAGAACACATTAAGTTATTCAGTGATAAAACCACATGCCCGTTCACTCACTCATTATCCTGTGTTTATTTGTCATCTGCTGCGGGTGTCCCAGGTACTGGGGTAGGCAGCAGGCGACCAGCATTTTTGACTCCTAATCTCCATTCCGTCCTGTTATGTGGGTTAGTTCGGTCTAGGTTCCAAGACCTCCGGTCACTCCTGACGCATTCAGACCAGGTCTTTCTGGGTCTCCCTCGTCCTCTAACGCATGGCACAGACAAGCTCAAGGTGTCGTTGATGCACGAAGTTGCACGTGTCACATGTCCAAACCATCTTAAGCGTCTGGTACGCACGGCCTCGGTCACCTCCCGTATTCCAAGCCTATCAAGCAGCGACTCAATTGGGATCTCGTCGTCTGGCTTGACGCCACAAAACCAACGGATCATGGCCCTGTCATTTCGTCGAAGCCGCTGTAGGTCTGGGGCTGCAGGTGCCCAGGTTTCACTGCCATGCAGAAGAGCTGGTCGGATACAGGTGTTGAAAATTTTCCCGCGTGTCTTGAGGGTTACATGCTTGGAAGTCAGAAGTGGAAGAAGCTTCTTGAACTTCCCCCAGGCAGTGCAGCATCTGGTGATGATCGCCAACTCGCAGTGATAAAACCACATGCCCGTTGTATGGCAAAATTTACAGGAAGGAGTGTATCATAATACTTTGAAGGGAAAAAGAACAAGAAAATTCACACACATATAGAACACCCGACGCCAAAGCAGCCAACATGCATTTTCACCATTAATAAGTCAAGGGTATATGTTAAGCACATTTTAAAGTTCCTAACTTGAACTTGAAAAATATTTAAAATTGTTTAAATGCTCGCACATGCCCTTAAATGTACAAAGAAATGATACGGAGATTGAAGTTAGTAGGATGTAGAAAGTCATATCAATGGTTTGAATATCAACAACATAATGTTTATTGTTCGATAGTAATACACCATATTAATAATGATACATGGTGATAAAATAGTATGTAATGCAAAACATTCACAACAGGAATACAAATATGTGTCAGGATGATTATCATTATGTTACAAAAGAATAGTAATTTGCTCCTATTATATTTAGAGAGAAAGGCGTTAGAACAATACCATTTTTAGCTATATAATCACTAAATTGTTTGAAATCTACTCTATGTGAAATATTTTAAACTTTCTGACTCCTTGAATCCTAGTTGCTTTTTTCTTTTCTTCTACGCTTGTCTCAGTAACACTGAACAACTAGCATTAATATATCAGCATATAATATTGTCAGATGTTAGTCTTAGGGCCTGCCAGCGATACTGACGTTGGAGTTAAGAAATAAAACAACCATCAAGGATTTTACAGCACAATGTAAATCTATGTTGAACCTAAATGCACTCAATTAGTGCTGTATTGGTGTTTTTTCTTAATGTTTTTCTTTTTTTTTTTGTTTCTTTTTTTTTGAAGCGCTGATCATAAGGATCAATCAGATTCAAACAATGTGATTATTAATACAAATTTAAATGTGAAAGAAAAAATGAAACGGCCTTTCTAAACTATAAAAATTTATGATTTTTTCCTTTTAAAGTTTGTTCAATAAAAAAATCAGGGATATTATATTATCATGTACAACACAAAGTTTACACTAAAGCCAGATTAATTAATCTTAAAATTTGATTGTCATCTTATTGTTATTTTCTTGCAAGACATCACCTTTGATCTACAATTAATGATTAAACAATGGGTGAAAGCCTGCTACTTTCTGCAAATGAAAATTTGTTATTGTTTGCTAAGTTTAATGATAAACGAACAATTTTAGTATTATACTCCCAACCAACCCATTCTAATATTTCTAAGCATCAAAATGTTCAAATGAATTCTGTCTTTTTTCTGGTGTCATCTGTGAAGAAGTGGACATGAAATGGTATGCCGCTCTACCCTGTTCTGGGACTCTTAGAAGCTTCATGCCTGCCAGTCCGTAATGTCGTGCAGCTGCTTCCACCTTGGTCTCCCTCTGTCTCTCGTGCTCTGTACATGTATATTTACAAACCGAATCATGGCGTTACAGGCGATCAAAATATATATATCGGGTTTCTATTGAAAAATACTAGCTTCACTCCCACCAATATACTTCTTTAAGTCTGTTCTTCTTGCTCAAATTTATACGGCCCATCTGACGCAATGTCCACATATCATAAGATGATATATACACATGTTTACATTTTTCGCTATCTCTGTTTAAGTCCATGTTTCACAACCATATAAAACATAGATTGAATGCAACATTTTATCAGCTTATTTTTTAAGTTTTTGTTCTGATAAAAAAGAGACGTCTATAGTGTATGTTTTTCATCATACAAATACTTGTTTGGGCGACTGCAATTCTTGTTTTATTTCATCCGTATTCTTTCCATCCTCCTTTAAAATGAATAGTTATAGAAATATATTATGTATGTATGATGGTTTTGACATGATTAAAGGATTGCATTTAATTTAAATCAACAACAAGAACAACATCAAACAAACTGTGAAATATGACTGATATTTTGGCACTGTCTTTAGCATGGAGTTTCAGCGTCGAAACAGCACCGAGGTTTGTAAAAGCACTTTGTCATTTTGGCTTGCCACATGTCGTCGATTTCTTTGCTCTGTTCATCAGAGAGCCAGTTCGCCCAGTCGCCGACAATGCCTGATGAGGGGTTATTATAACATTGATGAGATTCAAAAAAAAAGAAAGAGAAAAAGAAAATTAATTTATTTGGGGGGAAAATGGGACGATCAAAGTGCATCGGTAATGACCAAAATTAATGTCATGATAATGACGATGGAAACCATTGAAGTGGGATACTGGTGATAGTCAACATTTTCAAAATTTAATCTTTAAGTTTTGCTACTAGAGTTTCAAGCTATCTCAATCGATCAAACATATAATCTAAAAGTATGAATATAATCATGCCGTTTTTTTCCATAGGGATGTGACAACATATATTCAAAAAAATTATACTAATTTTTATTAGTGTATTATCTATTCCAGACTGCCTTGAATTCCATGTGTACTGTAAAGGGTGCGATGAGTAAGGAAACGATTATAAGGTTGATAGTCTTTTCAAAATTTTAATATCTTTGCGAAACATACTTTTATGCTAGGAAATTAAATTTTTTTTTTATTTAAATTTTCCCTAGAAAACTGCACTATTTAAAAGCAATTAATCAAGGATATGAAAAATCAGGATTTTAGATGTCACTAAAAAGGCGCAAATAAAAAATAAAAAATTCTGATTTTAAAAATAAGACTTATCTCTCTAGCTTAAGTCATGAAATCATATTTCTATGAGCACATGGCCACAGTTTCTGATATATGTAGACCATTATAATCATTAATTTGAAATGAAGGCAAATCCGGAAATATTTTATACTCAAGTACTTCCAACATGTATCACATTATGAGAAAACGTTAGAAAGGGGGGGTTGTTCGTAAAGCCAGGACTGTACAGTTAATGAAGGACAAAGCCAATATTAGTAAAAAGAACAGGAACTATACTTTCATAAAACAGGTCGTTACAACAGTTACTGCTGCTACATTGCTGCCTTGGTTCAAACTAGGCAAATGCTAATATTAAGCTTTCGGCATACGTGGGAGACACTTATTGAGTTTTCAGGGTTTTCTTTTACTTTTTGTCAAAGGCAAAGAGCCCAGGAAAATACAGCCCTGATGAAAATCACATTCTCTACTACTAGTACCAGTAATAACTGGGCATTATCTTGGAAAACGAAATAAAATTATTCAAAAGCTTGATTTATTAAAAAAAAAAATAAAACCCACACCCTCTGAAAATTTTCAGCACAGATACGATAGTAGAATATTTCAGTGTATTATTGTAGTAAGAAAGCAGCAGGTAATTGAGGAAGAGTTTGATGAGAAAACTTGTTCTTTCCAACAGGCCTAAGACATGACTGTATTACGGTACCTTATGAAAGTTTTACCTCTGATCAAAATAATGAAAAGTTTTCAAGTTAAGTGCTATATTTCTACACATTATAACTATTATTATATCATTATAAATAATAATGTAATCGAGTGCTTTTATTTTTGCGCAATTTTTAGGATACAAAAGCATTTGCATTTCTTTTAAGTTACCTTTTCGATATATCTTTCCAAGTGTTTGGTTTTGGGTCTTTCTAACTGTCTGCAAGTTTTCAAAATCGCAGGCTTTGATAACTTCTTCAATAAACGAGTCAGTGATGGGAACCTGCAAGAACCGCGCAAGCTCTGCGATGCATTCTTTTGGCCGCTCCCGAAGATCCTCGTAAGTCAAAGGGAAGATTGGGTTGTGGTTCATTGATTTCATGACAGAATCCCAGTCAAGCAGATAGTTGAAATAATCACCATATTCTAATCGCCCTTCCATAAACAGGCGGAAATAGTCTGAGAAACTACCAGTATAGCCGTACACCTCAGTCATATTGGTGTGGTGATTGTAGTAAGAGACTACCGTGTCCTTGGGGTTCCTCAGCATGAGCACGATTTTAATGTTCTTCTGCTGCACCTCCCTGGGCAATTGGCCGTACAATAGATGAGAATTGAGCACTCTTGGCGATGGCAGCGAATCGAAAAGGACATGCGGGAGCCCTTCTATCATGCCATCCAACTCCTTGCCGTAGCGTGTCAGCTGCGGCTGTTTGTTCACCAACGAATGGAGAATTTCGTGCACCCAATGAGCGCCTGCTTTTGGGTAGCTACACAGCAAAATGTCTGACTGTCTGATGCGCATATCATTCACAAAAGGCAACAGAGACTTGCAACCGACGGGATACGCCCTGTCCTTCCAGCGAGACACAGTAAGAACGTTTCCCGAAGCGTCGGCGATCTCCTCTGCTTGAGAGAATTGCCGCGGACCTGAGCTTAGCAACTTTGTAGGCACGTACGGTAGTAACAGCGACACAAAATAATACACTATGCTAGACCCAACGATTAGCTCGTATACGTAAGTTGACACGGCCTTAAGCATAATTCTAAAACGAGCCATATTTTCTGGAATAAACAATAATTATAATTTTTTTTTAAAGCACCAGTATCAAAATCTGTCAAATTTAGGTAAATGAAAAAAAGGAAACACACCAAGTTAAAATGCCAACTAATAGACCTATCCCAGCTTGATGTTCCTGTGATCATGTACAAATATATATATGCGTTTTCTCTGTTCACACTAACTCAGCGCACCGAATCTCAAACCTATTGCAATACCCGTACACGCATTTAAAAGCCTGATTGTCTTCTTTCACTAGCAAAATAAATAACGCGCAGACCTATATAGCTGCATTTTTCCCCCTTGGCAAAAGTATCAATGTACTTACCCAATAAATGAATGGTTATGATTATTATGCAGTGATAAAACTGAAAGCGATTTTATTTCATTAAAGTGGCGCGATTAAAGGTAAGCATACATCCGCGTTTGTTTTGCAGGTATTGGGCTAATAAATCGATTAATGCCCCTCCCATACTCTCTTCTGCTATATCCGTGTCTATCATGTTTCCTGTTTTCGATCGGTGTGTCGAAATGTATCAAGAGATGTGTTTTTATGTTGAGATATTATTATTATTATTATTATTATTATTATTATTATTATTATTATTATTATTATTATTATTA
>RQTK01001360.1:57484-79084 GCA_003991915.1 Elysia chlorotica | reverse complement strand
TCATCATCATCGTATATCATCATCATCATTATTATCATCATTCAACATCACCATCATCATCATCATCATCATCATCATCATCATCATCATCATCGTCATCGTCATCATCATCGTTATTGTTGTTGTTGTTGTTGCTGTTGTTGTTGTTGTTGTTGTTGTTGTTGTTGTTGTTGTTGTTGTTGTTGTTGTTGTTGTTGCTATTACTATTATTATTATTATTGTTTTTTTTATATTGTTATTATCATTATTATTGTTGTTGTTGTTGTTGTTGTTGTTGTTGTTGTTGTTGTTGTTAAGGTTAAAAAAATTAACAATGTATAGTTTTCATTAATCAAAGCAGGGCTTTACATGCAAACATTCTCTCCACCAATCGATTGGTAGTTTATCTGTTTGGTAAGCAGTTCAACTTGAGGATGTCACAGCTGACCAGGATTTAACTTGTGAGAAATTGAACTTTACAGGGTTCAAGAACGGCCACTGAATGATAAAAAATCTCGTCTGGTGGCTACGGTAGGCGTGATTCAAATCCTACACTACAGTTCTCATGCCGATGAATACGATGTTGCACATCGTTTTATACACTAAATAAAGTTTGTAAGTAGATACCAATAATAAGGTTGTACTAAAGCTTTAAAAATATGATATATGATTTTAATAATTTCAAAGCAACAGGTCTAGCCATTAATTTTTCCACAGAACTAATAACTTAGCGTATTGTGATATCATATTGTATGTTGAGAATGCTATTGCACAACTGTATTTCTCCTAACCGAAAAGGGAATATCACCCGGTACTTTTTAAAGTGTTTTATTATACCGGTACCTTTGAAGTTAACATAATTATTAGCTTTGAAATTAAATATCATGAGTGTTGTTCCACAATCATGTGACATAAAAAGGATATTGCCACATTCACGTGTTAGACTTGCCCTGTATTACTTTGTAGGGTGTGCTTCGGAAAATTGTATCAATGACAGTAGGCCTAACAGTAGAAGTGCCCAAATTAGATAAGAACAGTCTGGTTGAGATAACTGATTATGGAGTAGCCTACATAATTAAATTGACCGGTATTTCACGACAAAGGCTTAGCTAGATGGAATCAAAATCTGAGGGAGACGTCACACGATATAACTATGATAGCCTGAACAGCTACACGAAAAAACTAACCCATGTCTACGCGTAGGCTACATAACATAATTATTATGACTTCTCAGACCCCGGTCAATGTTTTCACAAGTAGGCCTACTAGTGGTACAGGGCAAATGATTAAAGAAAGATAATAATGGCCATGATCGCCGATGTTTGTAGGCGATAGTTGGTTGGTTGGGTTGGTTTAACGTCCAACAGCAGCACTTTGTAGCCTATATTGTGGACGGACCCCAAGACAGACGTCTGAAAATTGTATGTGCTGCCACACACGAGACAGGGCGGGGATACCATGACTCCTGTCTCAGCCGGTCACATTATACTGACACCGGTTTGTAGGCGAACACGCATGGCAAATTAATAATAATTAAAATATTGAATAAACTTTTTGATAAATCTTCAAATTTCGTAAGCGCCAGACAATGTCGTAAACAGTAAATTTAATGGTGACGTTCATATGACATCTTTTATTAGTTTTAACTGACTGGGCAAAAATGCGACTGGCAGTGGGCACGTAAGGTAATTATTCAAATAAAGAATGTAGTCTCTAACCGCATTCGATTAATTAGGTTCTTGGCAAACGGTCTGAATTCAAATTGACCTAGGCATAATCAGAACAGAACGTCTAAAATCTAAGTTCTTGAAGTTAAAATAAGACCTATTATTTTAATTTAAAAAATTAAATACTCAGAGTCAGACATTGCACTCAAATAACTGCGGTCCTTATTGATGATTTGCGAAACAATTCTGATTCAAGCGTAACATTAAATTTTTTTTCGCTATAAATGATGATGATGATGATGATGATAATGATTGTGATGATGATGATGATGATGATGATGATGATGATGATGATGATGATGATGATGATGATGATGATGACAAGGATAATGATGATGATAACGATGACAACGATAAAATGACGACCACAACAACATTAATAACAAATAATAATAATAATAATAATAATAATAATAATAATAATAATAATAATAATAATAATAATAATAATAATAATAATAATGATAAATATAATGGCCCTGGGGTAGAACATCGGCTTCCGACGCAAAAGGACCAGATTCGAGCCCTAATACCTAGCGATTTCGCTCCCTAGGCCTACTGATTGGATTGGTGTCAGTTTTAAAATGTGATCGGCTAAGACAGGAGTCATGGCATCCCCGCCCTGTCTCGTGTGTGGCAGCATATAAAATTGTTAGATGTCAGTCTTGGGTCCCGTCCACAATATAGCCTATTATAGTGCTGATGTTGGACGTTAAACCAACTCAACTCAGCTTTGCCATGCCTCAACCTGATTCATTGGAGTAAATTCCGCAGCAGTTCTTGCAGTCAGTGCCTAAGACTAGTGCCCTCACTCCGCACTCCGTAGTGTTTGAAACCTGCTCAGCTGTTGGTGATACGGTTTGTGTATGATAAACAACGGATCCCGAAGGAAAAGTCAACTCAATGAATGATTGTTTCAATCAATTTAAACTGAGCTCTGGTTAGACTCAGAGGCTGTATATAGATTCTGTATATAAAACGAAGGAGCAGGTCGGCTACATACATAGATTATTAAAAAATTATTAGATCTAGATCTAGATCTAGATCTATGCCTAGCCACAGGATAAAAAATCCATATAACCTGTGGGCCTAGCTGAGGCTCTAGAATCAAGATCTAGAGAAAAGTATGTATATTCTAGATTCTAGTGTTCAGGAACCAACAAGAGCAACAGCAGTTTCTTTTTAGCAGTAAATATTATTTATAACTCAAAGGAGTTCCAGTGATTTTACCAGCAATGCTCATGAATGAAAATGACAAGCACCATTTGGCGATCAGTGCCATATATGACGATTTGCAGAAAGCACGACCATCTCCAGATGGGCACGTTGTCTATGGATCATTTCCTGAAGTGGATAGAGCTGCGCAATCTGAATATTGTGCAAACCAAGCAAATAGTGCGCCATCTGCCAATCACTTAAAAACACACGCACAAACAAACGATTTTGTAATGTTCACAAATAAAAATCTGCAGAATTTAAAATTGTTCATTTTAAATATTTATTGAAAAAAAAAAAAAGAATCAGGAGTGTTACTTGTCCAATATTTTGACTGCATATTGGTCTTGGAACAGATATTCTAGATCATTAATCAAACAAATTATGGGGAAAAAAAAAATCATTAGAACGCAAGTGTCACTTGTCCAAAATTTCTGCATATTTAATAAGTGTAACTCTACAATGTAACGAATTTGTCTGTAGTAAACAATCTATACATTGAATTCAAATAACAATCTCATACCCTATCACGTATCGAGGGGCGTGGTAGCCCTGGTGCAGAACATTACTTTTTATTTATAAATGACAAACCCTTCCATTATTGATTGATAAAAACATTCTTCCTATAAGCTTTTCCCTGGAAGAATGTGGTTTTATTTTGTCATAGAAAATTAAACTGATAACACTCTGTTTATTTTCATCAAGATCAATCATAATTGCAGAATTATCATCCACCTTCTACCTCTTCTTCACTTTTCACCCTTTTTATGTTTTGTTCTTAAATGCAAAAATGTTTTTTTTTTTTTAATTGTTTTTGTTATAGCTGTTTATATTGTTAATAATATTATTGATATTATTATTTGTTTTGTTGCTGTTATTATTATTATTATTATTATTATTATTATTATTATTATTATTATTATTATTATTATTATTGCTATCGCTATAACTTATAAGTATCTATCGAAGAACTTTCAGCTAAAAAAATAGCCCATTTTAGAAGCCACTATCAGAGTGAATAATAATTTTCTTTAATATATTTTACCTGCTAAGAATCCTCCCTTGACTTTGAAAAATCAGCTTAACAACCTTTTAAAAATAGAATTTAAAGCTATTTTGTATTCTCTCCATATCTTAAATTTTTTTTTAACACCCAGAGCGTTTATTTTTTATCTAGTTATCTATGTCTGTCCAGAGTTGTCTGCACTTCTGTTTATGTCCTGCATGGGTGGTCGGGAGGAGAAGGGAGAGAGAAGTAGTTTTTACAATGTTTTTACAATGTACCAGGAAACAGTCATGTGGAGGAAGGTCAGAGAAATTATTTTTCCATTTCATGTCTACATCACTTTGGTACGATGGCTCGATTTAGAACTGACAAGTAGGAAATCCTCGGTTCAAATCTGCAGTACTTAAAATTCTCCTAAGATTTCAATTGTTTTGGACTGATCACTTCATTGTCAGCTGCCATGATATTTTTCTACTCTTTAGTTTAAAACCTGTTCCCTATTAGTATTAGAATCACTTTTTTCTGCTGAGTTGGGGGCTGGATCACTCCTTTGTTGTTATTATGAAATGTTCTACATATTTTCAAGTAAACTCATGCATTGAATATAAGGCCTCATTTTCTCTCTATAAGATGTCTAATAAAATCTGGCACTTCATATTAAAATATTCGAAGGTGACTTTTAAAAAACTGCTAAAAGCGCATTTGATACACTACTCAGCATGATTATGTGTGTAAAACTATGTTCTTTGATTCTTCTTCTTCTTCTTCTTCTTCTTCTTCTTCTTCTTCTTCTTCTTCTTCTTCTTAAATCATTCTGTAATATTATTGCTATCATTATAATTATTCTTCTTCTTCTTCTTCTTCTTCTTCTTCTTCTTTCTCTTCTTCTTCTTCTTCTTCTTCTTCTTCTTCTTCTTCTTCTTCTTCTTCTTCTTCTTCTTCTCTTCTTCTTCTTCTTCTTCTTCTTCTTCTTCTTCTTCTTCTTCTTCTTCTTCTTCTTCTTCTTCTTCTTCTTCTTCTTTTTATGCTTGTAATCTGATTGTCAAGTTCATACATGTATTTATATAGATTGATACGTTATGTGTTTACACTATCCACTACATTATTCAAGATTGATGAAGTTATCAGTTACCAATCATTGTAAACATTTTAATAATTTTGTATTTCTTCATTTGACAGATTTCAAGCATGGCACTCACTTTCGCAACCTCTCAAAAGATTTTTGCAGCATTATGTGGGCTGGTATTGCTTGCCACGGTTCATGTAATAATGGTGAAAACTGTGAGTCATCAGACAAAGGCTGTGATTTTGAGAGGAGAATTTGTTCTTGGAATGGAGACAATTCTGGTTTTCATGTCATTGATGATATGGCGCACATTCTTGCCATTTTTGAAACCTTTTTCTAAACCCAACTCTTCTGTCATGGGCCCTACAAGCAAAACAAATGGATGCACTTATGTTGAGACATTCCAGGATTTAAACTTTGGACACAACTTCCAAGCTCAAAACAGGAAGATCAACCATGTGAAAGAGAGATTCTCTTTTCTTCAACTTATATTGCTATCATATTTAATTTTATGCCACATGAGTTATTTAACAAATATTTTCTTCATATCAAAAGAGCCGCATTGGTTTGCCATGCTAGCATATATTTGCCTTGGCTCTTATATACAACTTTCCACAAGTATTGTTATAGTAAGGATACTGTCTTTCTTTGTGAGCTTGATTTCACACAGTGTACCACCTACAAGAAAAGGCAGTGGAAAAAAGTTAACAGTGATCATAGCTGTCATCTACACCTTAATTGCCACGCTATTTGGCATTTACACAGCATCACAACCACCTGCTGTTCGCCAAGTAAGAATTCCAGTAAAAGATCTCCCCAACAACCTGGAAGGTCTATCGATTGTGCAGATCAGTGATATTCACTTGGGTCCCACGGTTGGATTCACAAAACTGAATATGATTGTTGATATTGTGAACAAGGAGAATCCAGGTAATTTTAAGTACACAACTAGTTTAAGGTGTGACAGAAAAGTTCATTTTTATATTTTTTTTAGAAAAGCCGTCGCATTTATCAATTTTTTTTTTAATGGAGTGAGTTAGGGAACATCAATATCTATAAATTTACAAAATAAGTTTCTAATAATGCTTAATTCTATGTGTCAGGACAATTTTTTTTCCTGTTGAACTTGAAAATTTAAGATGGTGTGTAGTTCCTGATATGTTGTTGCTGCGTATGAAATTTATATTAATTATTTTGTTTATTGTTGTTTGTTTTCTGAACATAGAGATTTATAATTTATAATATTTATATGTTTTCTTTGCTGTGTAGTTACAGTCTTTTATATTTATATCACAGGAATTGGTTGTAGTATTGCTATGCAAAAAAATTTAATAGACTCATTCTTTAAATCATGTATAAAGTCTTTGTTACTGGTTAGTGTTGGCTTAAGAGAAGCATTACTTTTTAATGCTGTATGTCACCTTGATATATCTCTCTGCCTGTCTCAGTGAATAATAATAGCATGGGCCAAAGGAAGATACCTTTATTTTACCTGAATTGTCCTTTCTAACACTAAGTGTATTATGCGGAATAATTTCCCTTTGTTATTGAAAACTCTGACCTCATAAATTTTCAAAGCAATCTAGCCTTAACTCAACAGAGCCAGTTTATTTTGCAAGCAATCACTATTTTTATACTTGTATAGACAGAGTAACAGATTTGAAACTTCAGCTTTTTATCTTTCACATAAAATGTCTATTTCACCCCATTAATGTAAGTGGCTTCGTTGAGTTAACAGACAAGGGATATTGGTGAAAATATGTTTGCTAGTATGCTGATGTCTCAGATAACATCATTCTTTTATTATCCTGGCACCAGTTAAAACCTTTTGAGGGATTTGATGTGCAATCTTAATTTCAATAGATGGAAATTGCTTAAGCTAAAATTTGTTGATCAACCCTGTTTTGGGTTCTTATGCTTGTCTTCGGAATTATACAAACATTTTTTATATTCTTTGTGACAGATCTAGTGCTGCTTACAGGAGATTTAGTTGACGGGCGGGTAGAAAGTCTTAGAAGAGCTGCTGAACCATTAAGCAGGGTTGTGTCTAAATATGGAAACTTTTTTGTAACAGGTGAGATTCAATACAGCATGTGTCTGTGGGATTTAAATGTGTCAATTATTATTCCTAAAAACACATGTATTTTTTCTCTTTCCAAATAAACATATAATGAAAATATTGCAGAGTGCAACTATTTTTTTTTTTTTACAGTGGTAACAAATCAAATTCATAGTAAAATAAGACTAAATAATTTGCATTTATTGCAAATTTCAGATTGTCAGAAATTCAATTTAATTTTGTTATTGTTTACTGGGTATCAAACTTTGAAGTACATGTAGTATATTATACACATTAATACTTAAAAAAATTGACTTATTCTCTATACGTTAGCTTACTTTAAATTCAAAGTGAATTAATTACACATTAGGTTGGTTTGTGATTGTTTCCAGTTTAACCAAATTGGAAAGCATTTGATATTTAAGCTAGATTATGGGCCCAGTGATAAGTTAAAATTCTACTGCTGCCACACAACTTTTTGCAAGATGTGAAATCTTTGAGAAAATTATCTCATTTATGAAGTTGCTTGATTTTATTAATTTTCTTTGCTACCTATAAGTAATGTGTGTTCCAAAGATTCATGGGAAATAAAAATCTAAAAGATTATTTGGATCATCTGCTCAATATTGTTAGAAACACAATCTCCTATTCCTTGATTGTTTGTCCTTGCCTGAAATGTCTCCAGGTTTTCCCTTATTTCTGCAGAAGTTTATAATTATATGCGTGTATTTTCAATGCATCAAGATATTTTCCTATAGATTAACAAACCAAGTGCAAGTAAATTATGCTTTACAAAAAAGCTAAAGTTTAGATTGAAATGTTATTGTCAAAACCTTTAGTTTCTTTTCATCCCGCTTCAGGAAACCATGAGTATTACACAGGAGATGTAGACAACTGGTTTAACTATCTGAAGAGCCTGGGCTTCACACCTCTCCATAATTCAAACGTTAAGATTCCAGTGAAAGTCAGCGGTGATGAGGGTCAGTTATGTCTTGCAGGCACAGATGATATTCAGGCTGATACCGTGGGGTAAGTAATCAGTGCTTTCATTATGTCTCAGAAAAATGCAAACATCTGCAATTTCGTCCATCTGGGGAAATTCCACAGTTTCTGATACCATCTGGAAAATGAATGTGTAAAAAAATGCACTGTACTCAGAAGGTTACAAAGTTTCCCTCTATCACACGCAAATTTACAATGAAAAATTATTTTTATCTTAGTAAGTCAAGTTGAGAGTACCTGTTTGTGTCTAAACTTGGATAGATGTGATCACAGAGTGCTTTTAAGTCAGCACACTGTTTTCCAAAATGATGAATGGATATGTAATCAGGGGCAGCTTCTATCTGCTGAAGAACATTTCCAATGCACAGTAGATCTTCTGATAAAGTTTACACAAAATTCATCTGCAAAAGATCTAGATCTGCACCTCTTTTTATGGTATATTAGGCTAGAAATTAAAAAAAATAAAAAATTAAAGAACACAAATTAAATTTTACATGGAAATCTTGATATAGATATACCTAGATCTAAATTATTTGCTAATTGTGAACAGCATCAATTGTTCGGAAGGGTCTGTCCATCAGCTGTCTTTGGGCCTCAAATCATACAGATTGAGACATCGCCGTTCAGTATGCCATGTATAGTAGACTTCCATTTGGCTTTAAAAAGTTTGACTATGGCATAAGTAGGTCGATAAAGGGTATTCAAATGAGGAAACAATACAATTTCAAACAAAAAAAATAGAGACTTCACACTTCCTATTATAGATGTGCATCTTACAACTATAGATTAGGTATCATACAAAAATTAAAGTAATTTGATACAATGGTTCAGAAGCTTTTTGCCTCAGAAATTTAAAAGTCCACAAATATAAATAGTATATTTATTTAAAAATATACATATACTTTGTAAATCAATGGATATAACAAATAAATATATTACGGAGGTTATTGGAACTTTTGTAGCTTTCTGACTTTATACTTTATATGGGTTTCTGTTATGGAGAAGACTGACATGACTGTTTGTGATAGTTGAAAATTAAAAATCTTTAAGCTCAAATAGATTTCCAGATATTTAAATTAAATGCAAGAATTCTTTGACTTAAAAAACAGTAAGTCTAGACATGTGAATACTATTTTACGCTCTACTTGTCCTAGCCAGAAATGCAGAAGGATCTGAAAAGAATGGCAAATTTGTTTCATGTACAGATATTTTACATGGAAGACTCTTTGAAGGAAACTTTGATATGTTGATTAGTGATTACACTAAAAATTTGAATGAAATGTTGCCAGGTCTGAATTAAAAAAAACAACATGTATGATTATTGTATCTGTCTCTTGCAACATTAACGCTTAATTTTTAGAAAACAAAAGAGAACCAAGTATTTTTTCAAATTATTTCATTTTTGCGAGGTCTTTCATACTAAATGGTGTATACGTTGATGCTTATGGTCAAGATAATTATGAAAAATTGTCAACAAGATTAATTAAAGATTCAACCTAAAAAAAAAAAGACATACACAACGTGCATCTATACTAATGTGCTCATACTTTCTGTTCCTTACACTTACAGTTACATTGGTCATGGATTTGATATAGCATCAGCGGTTAAGGGATGTGCTAAGGACCAGCCTATTGTTTTGATGGCTCACCAACCCAAGGCTGCAAAGATGGCCCTTGACTCAAATTACAGAGTGGATCTAGTTTTGAGTGGTGAGGATTTTTATAAACTACCGATAAGATTTTTAATAAATACAGTTAACACTTTAAATTTTAAGTTTAGAAGTCGTTATTTTAAAAAGGTCGTGCGAAAATGTCCTTTGCTGCTCACCATGTATGCCTTACTTGAAATTGAACATAAATAAATTTAGGAAGTGCTTATATAGGCTACTGGTAGTCTACATAAGATACCCTCAGGGCAGTGCCATATACAGGCGTCCGGTAGCCTACATAGGGTACCCTCAGTGCAGTGCCGTATATATGCTACTGGTAGTCTACATAAGGTACCCTCAGAGCAGTGGCGTGTATATGCTACTGGTAGTCTACATAAGGTACCCTCAGTGCAGTGCCGTATATATGCTACTGGTAGCCTACATAAGGTACCCTCAGTACAGTGCCGTGTATATGCTATTGGTAGCCTATTATAAGGTATCCACAGGGTAGTACCTTTTATTGGCTACCTATTCCTCCTTCCCGCGGTCTTGCTGTTAACAAAGCAGGTAAACGTGGGCCTCTGACCAACCAGGTCAGGTTAACTCTTGGGTACAGGGTATCAAGCATTGGCTTGGGTAGGATGGGGCTATTCTCATCCTTTATCCCCTCAGTGTACTTGTGACACACGATTGATATAATTATTCAAACAAGTACAAAAGGAACAAGACTAGTTCATTGGTATGTGCTCATTTTACTGATGACTGAGAGACTGATCACAAGTAGTACAGATTACACAGTAACACACAAGTGACTGTCTGTCACAGGGAACATTTGGCACCACTCGATATACATTGGAGGTGGCTACCATTACCTGACAAGTAACAGTTTACACACGTATAGGATTATACCACATCTCCACCCTAGATAAAGTCCTTGTCTTGCACATAAATGTTCTAAGCATAGTTGCTGCATGTTTAATTTAAAATGTTGCGAAATGGACACTGCTTGGTTTGCTAGTGTTTTCTTTTATTGACTATACACTTCATTTTGCATAGAACTCTAGTAATTATTTATGCACATGCAAGGAGTGGTTGCAGAACGAACAAATAGAACGGTATGTTTCCACCTAAGAGTAATGTTCTATCTAGACTAAAAGTCAAGAGTCTTTGGTGGAATCACCCCTAGTCAGGATCTTGTCTCTCCGATCTGTCCTGGGGAACCTGGAGCAGGCGGTACCTCAGGTGGAACGCTGGTGCTGGAGGAGCCGGTGTTGGGCCTGAAGAGGAAGCCTCACGGGAACTTGTAACCAGAACTGACTGATCTGGGGCAGATGTCGCCACTAAGTGTGTCCTGTTGCGGCGAATGGTGTCTCGCTCAATGTTAACGATGTACGAGCGGGGATTGTGGTGTCGTCTCATGATAGATCCTGTTCTCTTAGGATCTTTGATGTACACATGATCACCAGGTTGGAGTTCAGGAGCTTCTTGAACTGCATGCTGTCTGTTGTAGTTTCAGGGCTGATTTTTCCTGTGCTTTTGCTACTTGTTTACCAGAAAGAGAAACTTGGCGTTTGTAGATTTCTAAAGGGGAGGCAGTTAGCTTTCTGCCCATCAGAAGTTTACTTGGTGCAAGACCATTCTGCAGAGGAGTAGCCCAGTAGTTATTGAGAGCTATGTATGGGTCTGTTGCCTTCCGCAGAAAATTTTTAACAGTCTGAACTGCACGCTCTGCTTCGCCATTTGCTTGGCGATACCAGGGCGAGCTTGTTGTGTGGGTAAAGTTAAACTCGCTGGTGAATTTCTTAAATTCTGCACTGGCAAATTGCCGATATCTGGAAAACTATTGGTCGCGGTTGGTCTTGCTACCTGGAAACGGCAAAGAAAAGTTCTGACGGGTTAATCGTGCTTTGTCGTCTCTGAAGAATGGATTAAAATATCATCTATTTGGCATATGACGCCATCAAAGTCCCTCAGAATCTCGGACATCCGTCTTTGAAAAATTTTCGGGTCAGACAAGATTCCAAAAGGAAGACGATTCATACAAAATCTCCCAAATGATGTTAGGAAAGTAGTAAGAAGTCTTGACTGAGATGCCCCATCTGCCAAAATCCGCTTCTAGCATTTAGCTTTGTGAAGATCTTTGAGCTTGAGAGACGAGCTAGATCTTCGTCGACAGAGCTGAGAGGGTGGACTTCTCTGATCACAGCTTATTTGAGGGCTGTGAGGTCCACGCAAATTCTAACTGATTGAGGTCTGCCTTTGGAACCACAAACTATACCCGAGAACCACTCGGTTGGTCCTTCAACTGGTGAAATGACTTCATCATCGAGCATCCATTGGATCTCCACTTTCACCTTGCCCATCAGGGGATGAGGGATCTTCTGCGGTGTGTAGATACTGACAGGCTGGATACCAGGATGCAGTTTGATGGAGTAAGGATCCTTCAGTTTTCATAAGCCCTTAAAGAGTTTAGGGAACTCTGCTTTGAAGTCAGCGTTGTCAACTGTTAGGTTGTGGAGTCTGACTACCAGTCGAAATCTTAAACAAGCAAATCCACTAAGTAGTGAGTGCTTCTGTCCCTTTAAGACGTAGAGGGGCTCCTGAATTTCCCATATTCTTGTACTTGAGTAAGGCATGGAAGATGCCCATGACATGGAGTGGAGTATCTCCAGGTCCTTTCAATACTTTGTTGCAAGGCTGTAGATCTCTTCCTATGGCAATTTTCTCACCTACCACGGAGACTGCTGCGCCTGTATCAAGCTTAAATTCCTCAGAAGTGCCGTCTATGTGAAGAACTGCTGTCCATGTAGCGACTTTTCCGACATGCTGGACACACCCAAGGAAATCTGCTTCCTCTGTCTCCTGCAGCTGGACCTCTCGCACTGGTGATGATCGACACACCGAACTGTTATGTCCTTTCTTTGATCATTTATGACAAGTAGCTAACCTGACAGGGCACGCTTCCCTCTTGTGTTGGGCAGCCTTACCGCAGTATCCGTACTTCCGGGTTGTTGTTACTGGCAGTCTCTGAAGGCTTGACCTCTTTGGTATTCTCAGGTTAGACTTTTGAACAAGATCGACCGTCTGAGTTGAGGGTAGAAAACTTTGATTTTCTGTTTGGACCTCTG
The DNA here is from genome assembly GCA_003991915.1 of Elysia chlorotica. Lineage (NCBI taxonomy): Eukaryota > Metazoa > Mollusca > Gastropoda > Plakobranchidae > Elysia > Elysia chlorotica. The sequence continues at coordinate 66,254 of RQTK01001360.1, read as the reverse complement.
CTTGACGACTGAGGCAGGGGCAAGTCTTTGACAATTTTAACGTTTGTAAACAAATATTTTTTAAAACTAAAACATTTCAATAAATCTGTTTCATTTTCAACAATACCTGATAAGACTGACATCTGACAATTTTATGTGCTGCCACACACGAGACAGGGCGGGGATACCATGACTCTCCTCTCAGTCGATCACATCAAACTGACACCAATCCAACCATTAGGGAGCGAAATCGTCAGGGCTCGAAACACTGACCTTTTGTGTCGGAAGCCGATGTTCTATCCCAACGCCCCCCCTCCAGCTCCCAAAATAATTGTGTACATGCAAGATTAGTTTAAAAAGCATTCAACATTCAACAGATTACGAACCTCAGACTTACAAAAATATCAGACGAAATGAAAAGTGATGCACAGTAGAGTGAAGCATAACCACATGTTTTGTCTCTATTGTCTTACTTCACAGATTGAAAATTGAGAAACCAGGTTTTCAATAAGTAGATTTTTCATCTTAAACCAGTCTCGTTTTATTTATAAGCATATAATTTATTGTTTGTTTAATTTTGTCTGTAACAAAAAAGAATCTACATTCATCATTAGCAATCATTCTCTTTTTACCTTGCTGTAGACATAGCCTAAAATGAACTTGCTGTTTGTTACCAGGACACACTCATGGAGGTCAGATATTTCCAATGATAGTTGGTGCGTACCTGTTGAACCCATTTTACCTGGGTCTGTACAAGTATGGACAGGATGGCAGTCATGTGTATGTGTGTGAAGGTACTCAGTACTGGGGTATTCCCATGCGAATCGGCACATCTACAGAGATCACTCATATTACCCTAGCAAAGGCTTCTTTGTGATGTAAGGGCATGCTTTATCTAAGTTCAGACAAATGCATTCCTGTTTGTGTATCATTTTTTTTTATCCAGGACACGTGTGGCTCGATTGGAATAGATAATAGGTAGCCTTTTGAAAGATTAAGTATAAAAAAAACAAAAAAAAAAAAACTTACATATGGCTATTTTTTACTATATGTGTATACAACAAAATCATATAAGGTCCTCTTCTTCTTCCTTATTTGTTGTATGGAACTCTTGCCTGAATAATAAGCTATGGAAAAGAAAGGTTGAGCCCCTAACTCACTTTTTGATGGTTTAAGACTTGCCCCTGCACAGAAATGTCCATGTGAATCAAGCAAACACTTGTATTCCAAAGCCAAGGAAGCTCCAAAAATCTTGTTTTTTTTCCCCCACTGAAGTAGAGAAAACTAGAGACGAAAAACAATTTGTTATAAATCAACACGATTTATTAACATGTTTTTTTTTAACTTATACTATATACTTTTGTATTTTGTCTTACTTGTCTTATGTTGAGTTAGATTTTTTGCATGCTTTTACATTATTTTTGTTTCTTTCACCAAATCTTTTAATGAGATATTTTTGGATAACATGCTTGTTTTCTGAATCATCAAACTCATTTTTTTTTGTATGAACATCAAAGTAAAAGTTCACCATTTGTTTTTTGCAACGTTTAAGAATCAAAATTTTCTTTCCTCAAGGCTCTTTAAAAATCCAATACCCTCCATTTTTCGTTGCATTTATAATGTTTGCAAGAGATGATTTTTGTTGCAAAAGAGTTTTTATCTAATTTGTTTGGTCTATTGTTTTTGAATGTTAAGCTTAAGTTTAAACGTCTGCCTCGAGGCTATGTGTATATAAGGGACAGGTTCCAAGCCAAAACTATGACAAATGTACATGCTGCCCTACAAAGATAGTGTAGAGATACCAGCAATTTTTTTTTATTGTTTCACAAATTGGAATCATGATTTAAGAAGAATAAAAACAAGATTCAAATTTAAATTAATATTGTTTTACTCACTTTACACCCTAACTCTTTCAAAATTTCAAGTTATTTTTGCAATAGATCATATATTTATTTATATAATCATAGATCATAATAATGTGGTGTACCTGATATGATTCATGAGTTATTTATACTGGCAGTCATCGGGTGTGTTGGTATTAAATTAATAATAAAAATAAAGGTGCTAGATCTTGTCTTCAGGATAAAGTGCATTTTAAGTTACTTTATTTTTTTGTCTGAAGCCACATACATGTATTTCAGTAGAAAATCGGGTAACATTTTTTGAAAGAAATAAGTGAATATAAAGAATGTTAAAATGAGTGGAATTCACTGTAATACTTTCAAGATATGTGACTTTTTTATATATTTAATGATAATCTTAGAAAAATCCATGTGTGAAAGAGGATTTTTACAGAATTATATCATTGTATGAGCTGGTCTCAAAGCTTAATCATAACTGAAAGTGTGCACAGTACAGCTTTTTATAAGATAATTGTAAACTATTTCAATAAATATGATTTTACATACCAATCTAAGAAAAATGTAAGACGAAACATCAAGTAATAATATAATTTACAAAATTTCATGCCATGTTTGACCATGTTACATGCATTGAGAAAAGGAAGTAGCCTCCTAAAATCACAATTTTGCTGAACTAAGGAAAGGAAATATGTTCTCTCATTTGTGTTGTGTTTTCGTTTGTTCCTGTTGTACATATTTTTTAGAAATATTTTATAAAATTAACTTATTTCCAAATGATATTACATGTATTGGTTGTGGTAACAGCAGTTGCATTGTGCCTATTCACTTTGCTTGTTAAACCCAACAAACCTAAACCAAAATTGAGATTTTAACCTATTGTGCAAAAAAGTAAATATTTTGAAAATCTTGTTTCAGTTATGTTCTTAAACTTTTCCCCCTTCCAATTTCATTTAATCACGAATTTAAACTTTGTTAACCATTAATCATCCACACTTGATTTAACAAGAACATTTTGAAAGTCCTTACCAACATTTGAAGGAACCTTAGAGTTAGAAATGTTCTTATGACACATAAGATTGGAATGTAGCAATGTAGCAAAATATGAATTTTACTAGAAAAAATGTCGCAACTCAGAGATCATTGCTTGTGTCAGGCTCATAATATTATAAACCAATAATCTTTTTTACGTTCCACTTTGTATGGTTGTTTTTGCCCACCATATTGATCGCTCTGTAATTTTTTTTTTCAGTAATGTGATTGGATTGTAACCAAAACATTTTTAATTGAAACGCATTAAAAAGATCAATAGAGTTAAATCATAGTGATACTACCATTCCATCATCATTCTATGTCAGTCTTGGTTTACATAATATGCTCACATATTATTCATAATTGCTGTGCATAAAATTGCGAAAAATTAAATGCATATTACATATTGGAACATGAGTGAGAATAAATTAGGCCGGGGAAAATTACCTCAGTAAACTGTAAACCTACTTAGTTTACAATGTATATTAGGCAGGGCTAGAAGTGGGTTTGGAAAACAATTTTCCTGGCTTTTTCCCGATTTTTTCCTGGTCTTTATACTAAAATGTAAGGTCCATGATTACCTAACACCAACTACCCGCCGGAGAAAACCACAGAAATTGTGTACAAGTTCAGAGGAATAAAAACGTACAATAGAAATACTGATATGTTCAATTTAAAACTACAAATAACCACCAACTGCAGAGAAATGTGTAGACCTACATTTGAGCCCTAACCAAATTGAACTATCTCTTACCATTCTGGACCTTAACTCAAATTCAAAAGAGGACATTTTTTAAAGAGAAGGAGGCAGAGACAAAAATAGAAAAAAGACTAAGAAGTTCGAATTAAATGTGTAAAGAGAGAGAGAGAGAGAGGGGGGGGGGGGGTAGGAGAAACTCTCTTGCAATGGTGCATGCAGGTGTTGGATCAGTAGACACAATTATGATACTGAATTAGACAACTAAATTTGGTCATGTAGGAGCCAATTTGTGCATGAGACTTTCTTATGTGATGCAGGCATCTCGTTTGTGAATGGACATTTTAAACATTTTTTTCAAGTCTTAAAAATTTCTTGGAAAGGTGAACTATGGTCCTTCGCAGCCATTAACTGAACAAGGGAAAAAACAAAATTTGTTCTTATTTACTAACTGTCTGTAAATAACAACAACAACTTGCAATTTATTCATTACCTTGATTTAATATTAGATATCAAGATGTGTAAAAAAGAGAAAAATTTTTTTTTTCCAAGCAGATTTAATAGTAATAATACCCGTCTCTTGTCATGGTATAATTTGCAAGTATACTACAAGTAAGCATGAACACAAATGAGAAGAGAAAGGCAAAGAAAAAGGTATTTTGTAACTCGCAATAATTATACTGTTTCCGCTACTTGCAATGCTGTATGTCAAATTTACATAACTCATGCATTCATATTGAGTTGATAAAAAAAGAGACAAATACAATTTCTTAAATAAAGCTTTATTCACAGCACTAGAGCAGGTCATAATTTTACTTTATTATTTTTGAGTTCCTGAAAATCATGACTCATATTTTTATTTACCCTGAGGTAATGACTAATGTACTGTTAGTATTAACAAAAAATAAAAACAATATAATACCTTTGGTTCAAACATTTGAAGAAAAATAAAAGAATATTATTATTCATATTACCTCCAGCACATACATTTTTTTCCCAAGTTCAAGATTTATTCTTGGCTTTCACTGTCAGTAGATAACAAGTACATCAATTTTAAATCTTTTATGACAAAAAAACATGTTTGTATATGTACAAAAACAGAACTTAAAATCAAATCAACATGACTTAAAACAGTTAAGCCAGTTTTAAATCTGTGAATCAATTAAGACTTAGAGCACAAAATAACATGTCCTTTAGCAATTTAGTAATTTTAAAAACTTTTGTTCCAATTAACCTTTCTTTAACAATTATTTCATCAATTTTGTTTTAACCCTTTAAGTCTAACAATCAAAATATCACAAGTAAAAACCAACAACTTTATTGCATCAAATGAAAGACAACCTGCAAAGACAATATGGAGGAAGGGATGGGGAGCCAGCTTATCAGAGTCAAACATTTATTGTTTTGGAAAGACAATAATACAGTCACGATGCTTTCCTCTGACTCCTCATCTCCTGAATGTATTTGAATAGCAATAAATCCTGATGGTGGAGTGAACAGGGAAACTGAAAAGATAGATTGAAATTATCCTCCTTAAAACAAGTAAAGAAACAATTGACCAAACTCATTTAAAAAAGTTTGTATTTCACAAAGTAAAATGTTTTATCTAATCTTTATAGTTGTGTATTTTGAATTTTTACTTTCAGATCAATTGCTTGATATGAGTGCAATCAAAGATATTTGTATACTTTTTCTTTCTTTTTACAATGTAGGATTCTGTAAAAGCAGTTGCTCCTAAAAGTTTGTTTTAATACATGTAATCATATGCACATGAATGTAAAACATCGAAAATCCTTTAAAAAAACATGTAAATAAGCATGTACAGGGGTCTTCACCTAACTAAGGGCCTTTGGGAGACAAGGTCTCAGAAAAGATTATAAACAGTAATTGAGTAAAATAGATGTGATTAGTCATTACAAATACTGTGGAATCGCCTTAAAATAAGCTTTTCCAAGGCACCAATTCCTCCCCCCCCACCCTTTTAAAAATTTTTTTTTACTCTTTACATGTTTAATGTAAACTTGGGATAAGATAAAATTGTTCCCAAAAGGTTTATCTTAAGCAGATTCCACTTGTTGTTCCGGTGTCATCTCGGGTGAAGTTGACTTGAAATGGTCCTCCATGCACTCCTGTCTCTTGCGTTTTCGCTGCATTCTTTTGCTGTAAGACAGGTCCATTCCTTAATATCATCTATCCATGCTCTTGCTGGCCTGCCTCTTGCTCGTTTGCCATCCACCATTCCCTCCAGTATTACCTTCTGTATTGTCTGGTGCCGCCTCACATGTCCAAAATACTTCAGTTTTCTTGTTTTTATTGTCTTTAATAAAGACGGCTGGATGCCCAGAGTGGTACACACGTCTTTGTTGGTTTTCTTTTCTGTCCAGCTAATTTTTCCTAGACGGCGAAAGGTCCACATCTCAAAGGAGTTGATTTTCTTTTCGATTTCTTTAGAAAGAGTCCATGTCTCGGACCCGTATAACAGAGCAGAGTGCACATAGCATTTCAGTACTCTAAGTCTAGTGGATAATTGGGTTTGTTGTGATGTTAATATTTGCCTCAGTTGGCCAAACCTTGTTTTTGCAATGGCTATTCTAGTATATATTTCTTCTTTATTTTTAGCATCTGAATTAATGCGTTGTCCAAGGTATTTGTATGAAGACACCTCCTCTAGGGTTTGGTTGTTTATTTTTACGATGGCACTTTTATCTTGTTTTTTGGACATAACCATGACTTTTGTCTTCTGTAGATTCATGTCTAATCCAACTTAGCCACTATTTGTTTTTACAGCGTTTGCTAATGACTGCAAAGACCATCAAAGTACATGTTTGTGCTCTACAAGTTTTTATCTTTTGTGTCTTTCAAGCACTCTCTAAATCCTTCCTGTTTTTAAATCTAACCTTTACCAACAATCTAATGTGTGACTTAATAGATTTATCTTTACCTATTTTTACAGTTTAGATACATGTAAATTAATAAAAGCCAACAACCAGAGTTATGAATACAACTTTAACACGTACATTTAGAATTAGATACTAAGCTAAGTTTCTTCAAATAATCAGATGAGCCAAATGAGCCAAAAGAGGCTGTTCCTACTTGTATAATTAATATACCTAGGCTCTATGCTATATATAAACTTATTGCACGAGAGTTCTTATTTTTATTTTACCAGGAATCTTTACAACTAAAAGAGACAAAGCATCTCTTACGTCTTATGGAATACACACCTCGGCATCTTGTACATGAGTGTGTGTCCTCCAATATGCTGAAACCACAGGAGTTATAATATTATGGGCTTGGCTTTGCATGATGACATCTGCAGGTAGATTCTTAGCCAATCTGAAGACATAAAATGGTATTCAAATTATCTTTATAAAGAGAGTGAAACTCCCCCCCCCCTTCTCTTTCTCTCTCTTTAAGTTTACAAACATCTCCTGACCTTCCAGGAAAATTCTTTGGGCAATCAAATGGTACCGAAAGGGGCTGGATACAATGATGTTAATAGAGGTGATCTTTAGGTCCTTCTAAAAAACAACTAATAGAATTTTTTGTACATGATTTCTCAATTGTAGTGAACCTTGGATATGTTAGACTCAAAGAGGTAACTGATAAATAAAAACATCCTCAACACCATGCTTAAAAATGGTCAATCGAAAACAAAAAGTAAAACTCAAGAAACTAAGCTTCATAATTGAAGATTGAACCCTATGCAGTGCATCACGTTTTCAATTTAAAAAAAAAAAAAAAAAAAAAAAAAAAGAATGCTTTTTGTTTTGGAATAACATGACATGTATCATTATCTATGTTCTATGTTGTTATTTAGGTTAAACACTGTGGCACTGTTAATTTGTAGTGCAGTTCAAACATATAAAAAAAAAAAAGAAATGGTAATAACACACAGACACACACACACACACACAAATAAATAAATGAAAGCAAGAACAAAAAAAAATTTAAAAAATGGATACAAAAAATCTTGTGAAAATAAAAAACAAAACAAAACAAAACAAATAAATAATGAAAAACAAAACAAAAAAAACAAAAAAAACAAAAACAGTTTTATTTGACCAGCACCTAAGAATAATATAATCCTGTAAATGTGACATTTCCGAATCAGTTTGAATACCAATTTGGTTTCCCAGTTTACACTCGGAGCTCAGTAGATGTCTCAAGACAGCCGGGTTTTGACGGAGTATCTTTATAAACAAACTGGATACACTCCGATCCGGCAATGTCTATTGGAAAAAATTATATTGATGACAATCATGACATTTTTCAAGGCTAAAATATCTTTACAAATGTACATGTATCAAAGATGTATGTATACAAATTTTTGTTTTACTGCAAACAATCAAGTAATGCCTTCAATATGAATATCAAAATGTCTTGAATTACATTAGCTAATAGTAAACTTAAAAAATGCATTGACCAATTTGTACTAAAAAAAAAGCGAACATTTTTTTCTTACACCACTTCTCTACATTTTTACTCTTGTTTTGATTTTAAAGCCTGGTGTGATACACTTTAAATTAAAATATTGTTGATGCTTTTACTTAAGAGAGTACCTCAACTTCTTCCAAAGCTCCGCGAAGGGTCAGGTTTGTAGCCATCATCTTGAGTAGATAAAATTGAACCTAGGACCAAAAAGGATAAGTACATGTAGTGTAAACAGTACTAACAACTGGAATCACACCATATAGACAAAATGCAAAAATACTACTTGACCTCCACTGCCACTCATTGTACTATGTGTGGCAATGAACCATTCAGGTGAAAATTACCAGGTGACCTATAAAGAGAATTAAAGCAAGGTCACCGTAGTTGTTTTTTTTTTTTTTTCAACAGTAAGCCACTCCTTAATGTTTTTCACAAAAGGAGGATAAAATTAAAAAAAAAGATTGCAAATGGCAGAAAATAATTATGTAATAAGTGTATATATTTATCAATCTAGTTATCAATCCATTCACTCATTTGTCTATGAAGATCTATATGTCTATCATCTATCTTTTTTTCTGTACAAGATGCCCTATTTTTTATGTCCATCAAGGCTTATCACAAGCCTTGTGTTTACCACCCTTGACATCCTCCTCGTCATTCCATCTTTCTATATTACCTATCTATCAATCTTTCTAAGAAGAGGAAAAGGAGGGGGGAAGAAGATGAGGAAGAAGAAGAAGAAGAAGAAAAAGAAGAAGAAGAAGAAAAA
>RQTK01001360.1:35566-57104 GCA_003991915.1 Elysia chlorotica | reverse complement strand
AAAAAACGAACACAACAGGAGCATAAAACACAAAATGAGGAATACATATTGGTTTTTATCTTATAATTAGCACCATTAAACAGAATTACACAGATTTCTCACAGCCTGATTGTTTTTCACCCACGAGTGGCGGTGAAGGTTAAAACCAAAATTTAAAAATTCACTGAACGCAACAGGAACCAAATGTGAGAAATATGAAAGAAATGTCCATGTTTTTGAAGTTCACTTGCTGTCAAAAAATCTCATTGTTATGTGAGAAGCTAAGGACATGTGTATGCTTAGTTATTGAAACCCTTAACTTGCACCTTGTGAGTAAGCTATGTCACTTTTTAGTTATGCTGGGACCTTAGTACAGTGTGCTATGCCCAGTTGAAGCCGGTTTAATCAGCATTTCCACAGGAGCAATCACAGACTTTTAAGTGTCAGATTAGTTTAGCACTCTTTGCATTTGTAACGATTTCACAGCGGTCACTGTGCAACAAAGTTCCTGATTTTTTTTCCTCCCGACTTTTGAGAACTTGAAAAAGATAATAATAGTAATAATAATAAATCATTTTTATTATTATTATTATTATTATTATTATTATTATTATTATTTATTATTATTATTATTTCCGGTGGTATGGCCACATGGAACGATCAAGCGGAGCTATCAAGACAGCATTGGACTTGCAAGTAATAGGAAGTCGTGGAAAAGGGAGACCCAGAATGACATGGAAGCTGGTGACAGAGAGGGATCGGAAAGACTGGAAACTCTCAACAACTGACCCTCATGACAGAAACACCTGGAGATCTGGTGTGAGATCAGCCATGCGTGCAGCAAGCCAGCTAACTGGAAGGGGGTCCACTGATGTGGATGTTGCCCCAGTACCTGCACGTTAATCAAAATACCGATGATGATGATGATGATATTGATCTAATGTTACAGATCTGGTTTAATTTGTTTTCAGTGCATTGAAATAATTATACCATGAAATACTTATACATTAGGAGGGTGGTGAAGGATTCTAGAATCTTGTCTAATGCACAAAAGTAAAACCCTCTTTTCACTCTTAATTGATGAGAATGAAAGACATCCAAAACTTGGCTTAGTATTTTTATTCTATATTCTTTCTGGCCAGAACTTTTTCATTTGACCCAAGCAATCTGAAGCTTCAAGAAAATGTAAGTATTGTAAAGTGTAGTAACATATTATAAACTTTATTAATGTGCAGCATAATTATTATTATTATTATCATCATCATCATTTTTATTATTATTATTATTATTATTATTATTATTATTCGTTCCATGTGGCCATACCACCGGAGTCTTCTCTCCATCAGATCTAAAAAATATAACAACCCCCCCCCCCCCTTTTCCCCCCAGTAAAGAAAAAAAATCATTCCAAAGAGGTTAAAAACATGTTTTATACCAAACAAGTGTTTAAACTAAACAAAAACAAAAACATTTGAGAGGTAAACAATTAAGAGCGAGAGAAGGTGTAAGCAAGTCACAGACTGAGAAACACACTGGAGTAGAATCTAACGACATTGTGACAATTCTTACTTGAGTAGTATGTTAGAAAACAAAAGAGCTGCTTTTTGCCAGTCCTCCACTGAAATCAAGCCTGTCTCATTCCTGGGAGGTGACATATTACTATTTTTCCAGCTGAAATAATGACACATTCTTAGAAAAACTAGTAAAACAGATGATATTGTTAAAATTCTATAGAAAACGAAAAAGAAAATAAATAACATATTCACTTATAAGCAAACTTTCTTTTATCTTAAATTGTGGACAAGTTTTTAATACTGAAGCTTTTTGCATAAAGCTGCAAAGAATACCCAATCACAAAACGTAACACCGTGACACACTTTTTCTGAACTTTGAGTTCAATTAAAAAAAAAAATCTGTAAACTTATAGAGAAAATTGGCATCACTATTCTAGGCATTGAAATTTTTTTAAAACGATCAACAACTTTTAAGAAATGTCCAGAGTTTCTTACTGAAATTATTTAATACCTTTGTAAGATAAAAAAAACAACAAAATTCCAATCTACAGTGTACAATAGGCATCATATTAGACAAACATGAGATATATTGAAATAAAAAAATTCTATATATTCAGATGATGTGAAGAGAAAAGCAATTTGACCTAAAAAATAACAACTTCCGCACTTCTGTGTTTATTTGTTTTTAATAATATAAGAACATCAGATAAATTAACTTTTAGCATACAATTATTTTATGATGAAGGGATATTGCTTTGAAATTTTAAATTATTCAGTCACAGGTTAGTTAGAAGTAGATACATACTCAATGCTCCCCCAAAAAATAACACTTTTGATTCACAGAGAGTGAGGTGAGAAGTGCTTAGTAAAACATTCAGGTTCGGGTAAGTTTAATTAACAAAAAATTCCAAAACCTATAAAAAAAACAAAATGCTTGTATCTTTCCAATGCTCACCATTGTTGGAGCCACACCTCAGTAGCCTTTACTGTATCATGCCATGACGATGAAACAACCTTACATGAGTCTAGAGTGGTGACTTGTGACAAAACAGATTTATGGACCTGTGAACGACAAGAATACTTAGAAAGCTATAAAAATCAGTAACACAATTTCTATTTTGATTTGATCCAGCTCGATAATGACAATTACTGAACAAGAATGTGGAATATTCTTGGACAAGTAAACAAAAAAAAACAAAACAAAAATTAAAAAGATAAAAAGCAAACAAACAAACAAAAAAAAACAAAATAACAACAACTTCGAAAAGCTTTCTCAGTTTTTGGTTGTCAAGTTTAAATTAATGTATGTTGTCAGAGAAAATTAAACAGCCAAATATACCTTAATCTATTTTCCATATCATTTTTTTTTTCCTGAAAGAGAGCAACAGCACAAAAAATGCGTCTAAAATGACATATATTGAGAGAAAGAGATGGGGAGAGAGAGAGAGAGAGAGAGAGAGAGAGAGAGAGAGAGAGAGAGAGAGAAGTAAAGAGATCCTTATTACTCCTTTATTACATGATCCCTACAGAATCAAAATGATAAAAACCCCTTTCCTGAAGTAGCATTATCTGGGCGGTAAAATTTCCACCTTTGCTGTAAGTTTCGACTGAACCAACCATGACTGTGCAAGTGCCATATATAAAAAACACCTTCTCAAGTATGGATTTGAGAAGAGCTGTTCATGAATGTAGGTACAGCTGAGCATACTGTTAGGGAGTTGGCAATAGAAATGTGTTGAATTTTTATAAAATTGAATACGATGCTCTCTCAAACAAAATTTATGATGTAATATTTTTGGAGATCAGACCACATTCAAGGATGGTAAGAATTGACCACATTAGTTTGTAAGACATAATTTTATGGATTACAATAGCCAAATTGGACCATCAGACTGGATTTAAGGCTGCAAACTTATTAAAAACTCAGTATGCGATTTGCAGCAAAAACCAAGAATTGGTAACCCTTATAAGTTATATAATGCATTGGAAATGAAAGGGAAAATAAAAGGTAAAGCTGCAGGTCTTCATCCATGTTTGGATCAGATTTCCTGAATAAAAATTATGTAGGATAAAAACAAAACAAAACACAAACTAACCAGAATCGATGTAAAAATAATAGGGTGCATCCACACAAAGTCTAAAGCTGAGGCTGGTATTGAAGGGTTAGCTGTCAAAAGGCTCTCCATACCCTTTAGAACAGAGAAGAAAAATGACACATCATTGGTGATGGCTGCCAACGCTATTATGTCTGTGTGAGAGAATTTTTCAAGGAGAATCACCTATGCATATAGTTTCGAGCTACGAGCACCATTTTATCTCTAAATTTAATGATCCCTTTTTACCCTGAAAGAAAGCAGATGTAAACTCATGAGAAGCTTTCACTTTGCAAAAGCAAAAAGAGATTTCGTTTTTTTAATTTGGAAAAAAAAAGTAATAAGTTAAAGCCCATTGATTCCTAAAAGTATTAAGATAACTATTTTTACATTTAGTTTCTCTAAATTATTACCTGAAAAATGTATATGATTGCTTCCAAAGATAAATAACTTCCTTTGTTTTGAGATGACTTCTGTAAAAGAAATGTAATTAAAATAATGCATGATGAAGCTGTACCCCATAATCATTGACTGAGAATAGCTGTTTGTTGTTTTTAAAAAAAAACATAGCAATTTGTGAACTTGTGCAGTTTAAAATTTAAAGGTATTTTACTCTTTATTACTGTTAATACAGGCTTCAAACAATCCAATAGATTGGTACTCAAAGAAAGGCATAATTATGTGTATTAAATTAACAAAATGTAAAACAGCAACACAGCTACAGCTTAAAACGAAGGTGCATTTGAACATAATATTAATACCCACAGATTAACACATTCATTAAAAATATATTGAATTTGGCATAGATTGAATTTTCAACCTTCACTTCACAGTTTTCTTTCTTATTTCTGCAGAATGCTACTTCATTAAAAAAAGAATTACCCTCCCCTAATTACATTTATCTAAGTCACACATATTTTTTTCAGAGATACACTTTCTTATTTCAATTCTTACTGTAAAATATCCAATAATTTCTAGTGCAAAGAGACCATGTTTTTTCTTAAAGCCTTCTTGCAGGGAATTACAAAACAGAAGGTGGGCCGGAAGCTCCAAGGCATACCTGTAGAAGATATATGGAGAATGATATTCAATCATTTAGTGGATTTCATGTAAAGAGTCTGGTCCAGATATGCTCACAAATAACGCTATATGTTTTGTTTAAGCTGCTAGGGTCCAAAAATCAAAATGTATAACCTTGAAACAAAATTTTAGAAAAATGAAAATAAAAACAAATAGAGATAGAGATAGTGATGAGAGAGAGAGAGAGAGAGAGAGAGAGAGAGAGAGAGAGAGAGAGAGAGAGAGAGAGAGATTATGAGAGAAAGATTATATATATTGTGTTATATACGTAAACACAAAAGATAGACCATCTTCAAATTACACCGAATACACACAAGTAGCATAGAAATGTATAAGGATTTAGAGATCAGACATTTCATGACTCCTAATCAATCAAGAGATTAAAACCATTACATACACATGTCTCAATATTAACAGATAATCATCTTTCTTAGTCATCTATGGACTCAAAATTTCCTGGATTATGAGCTAACTCCATAACTAAAATATTTTTTGAGAATCAAATGCTGGAAAATTCATTTATTATATGGTTGTGCTTACAAAATTTTGTTTAAAAAAAATGTATGCTTCCAAAAATTTTCACTACATGTAATATAGTCTTGCACAGAGCTTTGTCTTACTTGATTATCTGATCGACATTATCAGTGCTCTGAAGAATATCAAGAAGCCAATTGGACTGTGTTTCTCCCAATGGACGCACGCTTACAAGCAATTTCTGGTAAAAAGAAGAACAACATATTTTTTTTCATCACATTAAAAAGCCTTTAAAAAGGTAAACAGATAGGCAAAAAGAATCACAATTGTAAAAACATTTCTTTTTTTTATCATGCCGATACTGTAATACTTGCTAAGCAAAAGAATACTTTTTTTTTTTTTAACTTTTAAAATAACGCTAGGCACCCAAAGTTTTTTTTCATCGTTGGTTAGGTGAGTGCCAGTATAATGTGATTGATCAGTTCTCCGGTATCCTGCTCAGAGGTTCAATCACCATATAGAATCTTTATTGAAATCTAGGTGAGAACTTCACTTTCTCTTCTCTGACCACAAGCTCCTTTATTTATTTTTTTCCCTTCATTTTTATTGTTACCAAGTTCCCAACAAGGGGAATTTTGAATAAAATGTAAATTAGATACAAAGTTAAAACTCAATCCTAAACAAGAAAGCAATTAACAAACAAAAAACAAAAACAACAACAACAACCAGAAAAAACAAACACAAATTAGAAACCTGCAACCTGACTTACCCTCAGCAGCTGTATAAAATCAGCTGACTTTGTTCCATAGGTCCTTGAATCCTGGCAGCTTCTAGAAAGTAAATCAGGTACAAAAGTTCTTGTTATGGAAATCAGAACCATTTGATAAAAAGCTGTAGTGGCTAACGTGTATGTATATCAATCTTGTACCCCCCCCCCTCCCCACCCTACCCTTAAAAAAAAAGTTGAATGACGGTGACCTTTATATAAACTGTACTGGTACTGTAGAATCAAGTTGATTTTTGTGGGTAACATTTTGTTTTCTGTAGGGCATATAAAAAAAAAAAAAAAGAAAGAAAGAATACACATCTTTACAATGGGTTTAAAAAGTCAAGATTATTTTGTATTCCTAAGTTATGTAGCATTATTATATAGATCATACTTTTTAAGCTTAAAAAAAAAATATATATATATATATATATTACATATGGCGCTTGAAAAATCATATGATTTCCCATGAAACCAAGGTTATACCAGAGTATATATATATATATATATATATATATATATACACACAGGATTTATTATTTGACAAATGAAATAAGAACTCTTAAAGACTTAAAAAAAGCAGCAAAATAGCTTTTACTAGTTACAGTCTCAAATATCTAAATCGAGTCTGTATATGTCTTTGAATATTCTACTTATAAGATCTATTCCAAAATGTATGACTATTTATGCCTGCGTAGTTTTTTTAAATTTATTTATCAGATTCAACTCTGGTAAGGTTGAATTTTTTTTTTTTATTGAAATCACCTTAATATGTAAACTTATAACTCAAAATTTTCAGGCTTTGTTGATCTTACACTGATGAAAAAAATAAATCACACAAACCCATAGCACAAGCAGATGGAACTCAAACCCCTGTTCACTCTTGAATTATTCAGTTCATCATATCCCTTTCCAAAATGCATTAAAAAAAATTATCACATCCCCAATAGCTGTTAAAATAAAACTGTATAACACTTCTCTTTGTTTATTGCACTATTCAAATTGTTAAAACAAAAAAAAATATGATCCCTCTTCTCTACCTTTCTCTCCATTCAAAAGCATTTTTTCATTCTCTCTCAATGTATGACTCAGATCTTAGTACATCTAACTTAGTGCAACTCTTTTTTATTATTTATGTTAAAAAAGTAAAAAAAGATATAATAAAAATTCTTCATTTTACTTACTACACTTTAAACACGACACACACCAAAAATATAAATCAGCAAGTGAAAAATTTACAGTAGCTACTCAATTTGTTTCATACATTTAAAAAAATAAATCCCCTTTGTATCTTCATACCCAGGATCATAGACAGAGAGCTTCCCAAGATGCAATATCACAGTTTTGCAGAAGGAGAGCAAGTCATATGACTGCTGCAAGAATATACTACTGGTTTTCAATAGGTAGGACGATCTGTAAAAAACAAGTAAGAAGGCATTAAGTTATATGAAATGAAGTCAAATGTATATTTCTAGTTCTACAGCACCACTTCAAAAATAAGCCAAAAGCTTTTTCCCCTAAAACTGCAAAACTACAAATACATGAGCATTAAGTTATATGAAATGAAGTCAAATGTATATTTCTAGTTCTACAGCACCACTTCAAAAATAAGCCAAAAGCTTTTCCCCCTAAAACTGCAAAACTACAAATACATATTAAGTAAACAAAAAAGAGATGGCAAAGTCTGCAAAGCCAAAGAGAGCAAAAGCAAGAAATATTGGTAAAAAGTCTCATTTTCTTTAGTGTGTGTGTACTCACCTCTCTGTGGAAGACAGAAAATCTGTCACAGCATTCACAGACCACTCAATTTCCATCCATTCAACCAGCAAAGGCTGATAAAAAAAATTAAAAAGCCAAACAAGCATGTCCTTCAGTTTCAAGCTTATCCTGTGATGCTTTTGATATAACTAGATTTCACATAACTTTTGAGAAACATAAATTGGTAACAGTCCTATTTAGTATCTTTAGTTACAGTCTCAAATATCTAAATCGAGTCTGTATATGTCTTTGAATATTCTACTTATAAGATCTATTCCAAAATGTATGACTATTTATGCCTGCGTAGTTTTTTTAAATTTATTTATCAGATTCAACTCTGGTAAGGTTGAATTTTTTTTTATTATTGAAATCACCTTAATATGTAAACTTATAACTCAAAATTTTCAGGCTTTGTTGATCTTACACTGATGAAAAAAATAAATCACACAAACCCATAGCACAAGCAGATGGAAATCAAACCCCTGTTCACTCTTGAATTATTCAGTTCATCATATCCCTTTCCAAAATGCATTAAAAAAATTATCACACCCCCAATAGCTGTTAAAATAAAACTGTATAACACTTCTCTTTGTTTATTGCACTATTCAAATTGTTAAAACAAAAAAAAAATATGATCCCTCTTCTCTACCTTTCTCTCCATTCAAAAGCATTTTTTCATTCTCTCTCAATGTATGACTCAGATCTTAGTACATCTAACTTAGTGCAACTTTTTTTTATTATTTATGTGAAAAAGTAAAAAAAGATATAATAAAAATTCTTCATTTTACTTACTACACTTTAAACACGACATACCCCAAAAATATAAATCAGCAAGTGAAAAATTTACAGTAGCTACTCAATTTGTTTCATACATTTAAAAAAATAAATCCCCTTTGTATCTTCATACCCAGGATCATAGACAGAGAGCTTCCCAAGATGCAATATCACAGTTTTGCAGAAGGAGAGCAAGTCATATGACTGCTGCAAGAATATACTACTGGTTTTCAATAGGTAGGACGATCTGTAAAAAACAAGTAAGAAGGCATTAAGTTATATGAAATGAAGTCAAATGTATATTTCTAGTTCTACAGCACCACTTCAAAAATAAGCCAAAAGCTTTTCCCCCTAAAACTGCAAAACTACAAATACATATTAAGTAAACAAAAAAGAGATGGCAAAGTCTGCAAAGCCAAAGAGAGCAAAAGCAAGAAATATTGGTAAAAAGTCTCATTTTCTTTAGTGTGTGTGTACTCACCTCTCTGTGGAAGACAGAAAATCTGTCACAGCATTCACAGACCACTCAATTTCCATCCATTCAACCAGCAAAGGCTGATAAAAAAAATTAAAAAGCCAAACAAGCATGTCCTTCAGTTTCAAGCTTATCCTGTGATGCTTTTGATATAACTAGATTTCACATAACTTTTGAGAAACATAAATTGGTAACAGTCCTATTTAGTATCTCCTTACATTTTTCAGGCCTTTAAGGTTGCTATAGTACAATAAAGATAAGTGCTGTTTTATTTGTCAAAATATGATGCAAATCTAAACACTTTCTATAGGAAAGGTTACATGTGATTAAAATATCCAGAAATGTTCTCTATAGCTGATTATTTCAAATTATGTTTTGTTGAAAAGACCAAAAAAACCCATTGTTGAATGTTTACAACACAGTGTTCTTAATTCATCAAAAGAATAGAAAACAATCGTCAAAAGAATGTTCATCAATTCTTATATACACCTTATACCTTTGTGTTCTTATCCTGGCATTAATTAAAAAATACTTTTTTCTGAATTAAAAAAAAAACAACAAAGCTTAAAATTAAAACCATGACCTTAACTTTGATTGGTCAGTTTTGAATATATATTATCAATTTCCTAATAAGCCTAAAATTACTAACAATTGAGAAAACTGTTGCAATCTTGATGTTTTAAAGTATTATAAGAGACTATAGAATTCGGGAGACGTTTCACAAAATGAGCTCACAGTGCTATCTGTAAGGTGAGCTAGCGAGACCTGAGCTCACTCCTTTTTCTGTATTGAAATCAAGGTGGTCAAACAGTGTTGAGCCTGAATTTTTACTAAGGTTTAAAAAAAAAAGGAAGCAACCGCCTTAATTATCTTGAACCAAAAATCCTGTTGAAACCTCTCACTGTTTCACACTCTCTGGTATTACTTCAAGGAATATGAAAAAAATAAACTGAAAATAAAATAAAAAACATGAATAAAAGACTCAAAACCGGATGATTCCTTTTAATAGTTATTGTTGCACTACCTGGTGTTTTTTGAGCATCTTCTGCCATCGCTTCAAATTACACAAGGCTGAAGCTGGTCCAGATAATACATTTGGTTTATGGAGATCCAAGCAAGCTCCATCAAAATCTATCAAGTTTCTTCTCCAACAAACAAAAGTGACCTGAAGAGTTAACCAAATATAAAGAAATACAAGCAATTCAAATGTGAGGCAACCAGGTTGTATAAGGTACAAGTCGGGAATTTGACAAGTTATTTATAGTGTGTTAAGCAGTTTCAAAGGCAGTTTAAGAGGTTATAACTCCATCAGTTCAGTTAAAGAATAAGAGATAACTCTTTATATGTGAATATGAAAAGGGTCAATGTAGAGTGTTTTAACTTATGTTTAGAGGACTTTGGCTCAAAACATATATATATCATCGACTTGTGCCTGATTCACCCTAGTTGCCTCACACATGTTTTCAAAACCAAGTTATTTGAAATACTTGTTACATATCGCCACCAGGCTACAATTATTGCATAAGCCAGACTTGTGCCTAAATGCAGATGATATAAAATTATCTTTGTAAAGGTCGAAAAAAAAAAAAAAAAAAATTCAGATTAATAATGGGATTGTAGGTTTTTGCTTGTTAAAACTTGTGCCCAATATTAAGCAGAAATAATGAAACAATAGAGTTTGTATTCCTGATCTCAAAACTAGCGAAAACGACTTATGCCAATATTGTAGCACAGTGACGATATAACACATGTAATTTGTCATGGTGAAGGTCAGTGCAGAAGAGTATAACTATTATCAAACGGCAAATGCTGCTTTTTAAAATCTCACAAGCCAACATGTGTATATCTCAGTGATATGAGTCAAGATAAAACCTCTTGGAAGGATTGTGTTGCTAAGGGAAATATATCATAGTACTAGATACTTAAAAAAAAAAAACTCAACCTGGCAGTCTTGTAATAAACTAACTACCAGATCAGTTACATCAGAAAAATGACCAAAAAAAAAAGTCTGCCATTCGCCTGATGTGTTATCTTATAGATATTTTACATTCATCTCACATTCTTCACCAAAGCTGGTGGTAGTAAATCTTCCTCTGAGACACATTCACTGCCAAGCTCCACCACATCCTGCTGAGCCAGCTGTTCTTCTAGAAAAGACAGCCAGTTGCAAGACATCTGCATATAGTCCAGACAAAACCTGGGCCATGTTGTAGGAAAAAAGAAAAAAAAAAGTGTATACACACACACACGCTACAAAATATGTCTATGTTAATTGTTAGAGACAAAGCTTGTCAGAAAAAATGAATATCATTTATTTACCTAATTCTTCTTCTCAATTGGACAAGCAGGAATGTCTTGGGTGTGACTGAATTTTTTTAAGAATCTCCTGCTAACATTGATCATGTTAAATAGCCATAAATGAAAAATACAACAACAAAAGACTATTCATATGTTTTGGATATTGAGAACAAAGTAAAAAAAAAATTGTACTTTATTTAACACTATGTAACAGGTGTTTTGATTGAGTTAAGTTTAACACCACACATCAAGACCATATAGGTTATTAATTAAACATTAGACTGACTAGTAGGGGAAGAAATAAGACAAATACATTTCTGACCCATCAAGGGTTTCAAACTGCGGACCTTCCAGTCTGGAGACGTGCTACCACTTGAGCCAGTTGGCCCCCCAACACTATGTAGCACTCTACCTAGACAGAAGTAGTAATAATCACTAATGTGTGTAGAAACTCATGGGGGAGCTAGATAACAGAGAGTCTTCAGAGAAGAAACCCCCCTTATAGCAAGTGTTTCGGCCCTTAACTCCTGACACTCTAAGGGGGTCGGGCCACACCCAGGTCATGACTCCCGGGTGTCTCTCTGCCATCTTTTTTTGCACCGCACAGGATTCGAACCCATACTCTTATCTTGGTAGAGTTGCTAATCCAAGCACTTATCCACTCAGCCAACTCGGCTCCCGATAGTTAGAGCATTTTTAATCTTTATGTAAGACCATCTCATTCCTTCTGCTCCAGATCCATTGGGAACTGTTCTCGGCTATCTCCGCCAGTAGCTTTAGAGCTTTTGTTCTTCCGCTGCCACATATTGAGAGCTTAGTCAGAAGGTCATAGGCTGATGACCCTATGAACCCTCTGGCACCAATCTCTACTGGCATTATCACAGCTTTGTAACCGGCATCTCGCAGCTCTTTTGTCAGGTTCAGGTATTTTTCTCTTTTGTATATATGGGCCTCTTCCATTCTGCTTTCGTATGGAATTGTTAGTTCAACCATGATGATCTGATGCGTCGAAGCTGAATGGATTACGATATCAGGCCTTAGTCCAGTTTCTTTGATTACAATAGGGTGACCATCCCAATCTGGAAGGTCTGCTGAAACTTCCCAGTCGTCACACCCGTCTAGTAAGCATTTCCTTTGGTTTGTTGTCTTGGTCGACCTTCCGTGCCATGACTTGGCGCCTCCCTCTGTTTGGAATATTACTGTACCTGTTTCAGGGACGGAGGTCTCTCCTTTTGCCGTACTTAACACTGAGGCAAGTTCCCGAAGGACCCTGTTATGCCTCCATGTATATCGTCCCTGCGAGAGGGCGATTTTGCAGGAGCTCAAGACGTGCTGTGTAGTCTGTCTGCCTTGGCATAGCGGGCAAGCGGGGTCCTCTTTCTTTCCCCATCGCACCAGATTTGCGTTGGAGGGTAGGAGATCGTAGACCGATCTAATGAGGAAGCTGATCCGAAGTGGCGCCATATGCCAGATGTCATTCCATGAGAGGGATTTTTGCAGGACATTATCCCAATTAGTCCATTGTCCTTGCTGCGGTTGTTGAACTGCTTTTTGGACCCTTCTGGAGTCTTCATCCAGTCGTATCTCATTGATAACCATGTCTCGTTTCTCCTTCCCCTCTGCTTTTGACCACCACTTTGTTGTTGATGACCCCAGACCTTTGCGATCGGTTTGAGTCTGCCCAATTACCTCTTTAATTTTTAGGCATTCTTTAGCTTGATCGACAGCTGTGACAGGTTTCCATTTCCTCCCCGTCTTTATGGTCCCCAAGACGGACGTCTGACAATTTTATGTGCTGCCACACACGAGACAGGGTGGGGATACCATGACTCCTGTCTCAGCCGGTCACATTATACTGACACCGACCCAACCAGTAGGGATTGCAACAGCCAGGATTCGAACTCGGGACCTTTTGCGTCGGAAGCCGATGTTCTACCCCTGGGCCACCGCGCCCCCCAAGAAGAAGAAGAAGAAGAAGAAGAAGAAGAAGAAGAAGAAGAAGAAGAAGAAGAAGAAGAAGAAGAAGAAGAAGAAGAAGAAGAAGAAGAAGAAGAAGAATAAAAATGATCTTCATTATTATTATTATTATTATTAGAAGAAGAAGAAGAAGAATGAGAAGAAGAAGAAGAAAAATAAAAATTTACCTTAGAATATCTTCACCCCCGTTAACCATATCCAAACAGAGTAGAAGCGCTTTCACAAAGTTTTCCACTTCAAGGCTTTTCCCCTTATCCACCGTAATACTGATATTGTATGGAAGATTTGCCATACAGAGACACATTAGAGGCAGACCATAAATTGATTTGTCCACACCTTTCACCTCCTGGCAAGGAAAGATTTTTAATGTCTTTTATAATTTTGAAAAAAAAAATTCAGGATAAAAGATTGCTTTCCCTTTATTATAGGAACTAAAACTTAGACTGGTATCACTCTGGTAAATTGTGAAAAATACAGAGTAAATTTTAAATGAAATGCAGACAGGTATATTACGTCAATCAGACCCACTTGTCTTTAATTCTCAGGATTTTGTATAATTTAACCACTTGAGTGCTAAGGTAAATTAAAAAAAAATAATAATGTACCTATAAAGCATAGCTGGCTGTGAATTTGATATACCTTTTGAGCAAAACCCCACAAAATTATGCTCTGAAAGGGGCAGAGTTAAAGATTATTTGAACCAGTGAATTGAAGTGGGCAGTCATTCGGTATTCGCCAGACATTAGGTATTCGCAGTAATGGACATGCACATTTACATTATTGCCTCAGATACAGGGGTGGAATTAAACTCCAAAGCACTCAGGTGCATGAAATTATAATAAATAATAGAGACAACAAAATACATTGTTTGGGGCTATATAGAAATAACAGTAAACAGTAAACTTACAAAGCTTGTCAAAATCCTGTGAAATAACCACCATCTGACTCCTATCTGATATGACAATTTGATAATCAATTTGTGAAGCTTAAGGGATAGAGGGGAAGAGGAGCGAGCTCAAACCCTCTTTAAAAAAAAATCCACTCTGTATTGACATTTTTCATTGTCAAATAAAAAGAATTATCTCTGGTTATAGAAATGATAGATTTGTAATATTTTTTTACCCCTTGAAATGCAAGTCTAGCGCCTTTACACACTATAAATAACTCAATAAGTCCAAATTTTGACTTGTGTCTGATACACCATGTTTGCTTCAAAAATTATAATATAAAAACTCATCCAATAAAAAAAACAACAAAACAGCAAAGGAGAGAATAAAGTACAGTACCTTTTGATTCAGAACTGCAAGCACAGTAGTGTAAAGGTGAGATCTCAGGACAGGAAACTGTTGTAATAAAGTTTGGATGAGCTGCACAACATGTGTAGCTAAGTTTGCAGGGAACACCTCACTTTGTTGCTCTTTTCTTGACTGCTCTCTCCATTTGGTTACCAAACTGGACATTTGATCTAATAAAAGTCTACTAATCTGAAAATAATGAAATATAACTATTCTAATATGTACATACTACATATATGATCCTGTTTTGATTAAAATGTTTCCTCTAAATTATGGTATTATTGCGATGCTGCTTATTTCAAGGAGTAAGAGAAATTTGGTGAAAAAAGGCTAGTTTCAACTGGAATTGAACCAATGAACAAACAAATCATTTGTTTATGACAAAAACTTCTTACTAGAAGCTATTGGGGAAATGTTCTCCGTACACTATTTTAACCCTATCAGATTAATTTCTTTTGTTTGGGACTAACTTTTTAATATTGTTTGTATCTATGATGCACAGGCCAAAAACCTTTTTTCCCCCAATGAATAAAATTCAGTCTAATTTAAACCTTATAAGAATTCTGAGTCACCTTTGAAATGTTGTCAGATGGCAAGCTGTGTAAATCACAAAGATTAACAATTATGTTCAAGTTGGAAACCTTGCTCTCTGCATTTGAATTGAGAGATGATTCTGTCACCATAGCAGACACCTTCTCTAGTACAGTGCTGAGAGAACCTGCCATGAATACAAAATAATTTATAAAAAAAAAAAAAAGTAGATGATATATTTCAAAACTTAGGTGCCTTAAGCAATAGTCATGTCACATATTGAATAGATTTATTATATTTTTACATGTACAAGAACAATCTTAAAAACAAAAATGTTTAAAAACCTAAGAAGCGCAATTAATTAAAAAAATATGTTGATGTACCCCCCCCCCCCCCCCCCCTGCAAAAATCTTTAATCTCATTGAAGTGGAACATAGTTTCAGTGTTTTCTGTTGTTTTCCTGAGTAATCAATAGACTACGTTAATGTCCACAGGCACAGTTTTATATAACTGCATGAAAAATGTACCTGATTGAATCTGGTAAGAGCCTGTCAGAACTTCCTGAGTGAAATAGTCCAACCTTTTCTGTAGCTGCTCTACCACAGGCAAAGAAAGCTCCTCCATCTCCTCATCATCATCAACATCAAAAACGCCTAGGAAAAACAAACTCAATGGTTCTATAAAAAAATAGCAGCTTCATTTTTTTCTTCTTGATTGAAAATATGGGAAACTATACCAATTGAACACCATGGAGGCTACATTCTTTTGACAATGAGTAGAACAAATTTCATACTGAATAAAGTTATCAAAATAGGTGTGAATCTCTTTCCCTCCCTCACAATCGCATAGAACAGATCTAGGTTATCGCAATAAATCAAGGCTATAGTTTATTTTTTGTTTGTGCAAAGCTTCATTTTCTACCATTTACACTTGACGGTAGTTGCTCTTTTATCTTAACCATTTTGATACAATGCAAATTTCCCCTTTCTTAAACATGACTAGGAACTTGCCTCATAAATTGTGACCAAGTTTGAACAGCAACGTTTACTTATACAATTTTTTCGGTCTTAAAATGTCTTCGTCTTCTCTGTCTAGAATTGCCAAATAAAGCTTCCGCATTCATCATTGTTCCATCTCCTTCCCAAAGTTGGGGATAGCTTTTTCCTTTCATTCATATGTTATGACCTAGTCTTCAACAGATAATGATAAGATCTCTGAGATGGTAGCAATCAAACTTGTTCTCCTTTTCCCTAGAAATATGCTTTAAATGAGACTATAATCTGCTTGTACAGTTTTCACACAGAAAGTGAAGTGCGTAATTCAATATGCAAGCCCTAATTCAATTCTAAAAAACCATCAGGATTTGTATATCTCAACATCAGCAGCTAGCCCCCCCTCCTTTTTTTTTAAAATTATTGTCCTTTAAATACTCTAGTAGCCCTGTTCACCGTAATATGTTAGAAAGGAACCAAGCTGGCCAAAGCAGTTTAGTAAGGAATAAAACAAAAAAATAGAGAATCTAGTGAAAGAAAAAGAATGCCAACTTATAAGATACTAAGTATTTGATCAAGCTAACAAAAAAAAACAAAAAAATTCATGAATGATTCAAAGCATGAATCACCTTCAAGGAGAGCCTGCTTCTCTGCCTCACATGCCTGCAAATATTGGTTGTATGCTGCAGTCTGGATCTTTCCTGACTTGTTCAGCTCTGCAATAAGTAGCATCCTCTCATCTGGACAGTCAGGCAACTGAAGCAAAACAAAAATAAAGAATCTTTTTCTTTGAAATGTAATGAAAATTATGTTTTTTAGGTGAAAGTAAAGATATGAATTTATATACAGCTGTATGTAAATTTGGTGCATCCTTGCTTGACCACAAACCTACACATGTATTAGACAGAAGACACAAATGCTCCTCCACATAATTAATCGACACAAGTTTTAAATTTAGATTTTGATTTAAAATATGTAACTCATTTTATCGCTCTTCCTCTGAGAGTCTGAACTCCCAAAAAAGCCGACCATGAGGCGAAATTAAAAAGTATGCATAGTTCTGATTGTTTTTAGTTCACAGCGTTGCATCAGCGATACTTAAGCCCAGACCCGTGCCAACTGACCAAGATCAATGAGGGTCACCCTTCTGTCAGCGCAGGTGAGTGTGAGGGAGTACGCATTACTGCTGGTATATTGGGTATTATTTTTGTCAAACTGGCTCAAGTGATTGAGTGTTGGTCTCGGGATCAGAAGGTCTGCAGTTCAAGTTCCACGATTAATCAATTTTCTCCTCTCAATATTTAAATATAAAAAAAGAACATCAATGTTAAAAGTGAAATTAAAACAAAGAATACAGTTGATTGTTTACATAAAGAACAAAAACAATTGTTCAAGTTTTTTTTTTCTCATAATTCAATTGGGTCAGAAACGAAAATTTTTTTTCATCATTGACTCAGTGACTCATCATTAAACATATTCAATACAAAATAAAATTTTAGAAGATTTTTGTTAAATGAATTATTACAATCTTCCCAACAGGCTAGACCTTTATCTTCCCAAATAACAAAGCCTTATCTATAAAACTGAGAGCTTTTCTTTCGTTACCTTTATTTAGGCAGTAAAACTTCATGACAAGTCTTCAACAAAGATTATTCTTGTAAATAATCAGACTCAGACTCTTCAGAACTAGGTAGCTTTGATAAAAGCAGAATGATCTACGTATTTCATGATAAACATTTAAGGAATAATGAAATAATGGAAACATAGGGTTCAATTTTTTCCCCTTACTTTACAAAATCAATCCTGCAAACAAAACAAAAAACACATGATGTTTCTTTTTTAATAAGATTATTAACGATCAAATACTCACAACTCTAGGTTTCATAAGTGCTGGTAAAAACTTGCCCATGAAATAAGGTTTTTGAAAAATGCTGAGGAGAAAAAAAACAACATACATCATGTAAAATTATTATATCTAGTAAAAAAACAACAACAAAAAACATTTTTTGATGGAACTCTAAATCACTGATCATAACATTGTCCATATAATTTTTTGTCCCGGGTACCAAAGCACAGACATCAAAGACAATTACTGTTGTGGAAACAGTGACTATCTTGAGGATATACTCATAGTTTTCAAATGATACACATTTTTTAAGACTCATTGACTAAGCACTAGACAGTACTTTTGTATTAAAAGCGACAGAATAAAAAACTCACACAGAATGTTAAATAATATATAGAAACCGAAAAATCTACTCCAATAATAAACAAAAAATAGCGATTTACAGAAAAACATAATAATTAAAAAATCATTATACAATTCTTTGTTAAATTATTGAAAGAAAAATATGTGCCCTGAAACGAATAAAAAATTGCAATTTCCAAAAAAAAAAGGTAAAAAAAAAAAAGTAATTTGACGTGACTGAAAATAGTACTTCAGAACTAATCTCACCAGAAAAGAAAATTTTTATTTTTCATAGTCAGTTGACGGTTATGAATGCTTTTGGTGACCATGTTTCCATTTAACAGGGAATATTTTCTGCCCTTAAAACAAAAATAACTTTTCAATTATAAAATGTTTTTTTTTTATACACCTCCTGACAACAAAGTCAATTTTATTAGTACAATTTGTCACTCTGGCCAACTATTTGCTTTAATCAATAAAAACTGTCAGGTATACCTGGCTTGCATCAGTACAGCTGGAATTTTCCTCGACTCTGCAAATGCAGCTACAGCCTTCTGGACATCTTGTTCAGTGGAGTCAACTGCTCCATACTAAAATCATATTATCAGGAAAAAAAAAAAATTCTAAACAATATCTATCTGTTCTGTGATATGAGTGAGAGTAAAACCGATCCATTTCCCTTTCAAGTTAAAAGACAATGAACCAATCCAATTTGACTTTATTTTTAATACATTCCCAAATGCCAGTAAATGACAAGGGATTATGTAAATCTTTTGAAATAAAACTATTGCTTTTCTTTCTCTCCCACTCCCAGCCATTGAATTATGGAAAAGGTAAAATGAGAGCCACATCAGGACAATTGTTGGAGTTATACCATCATTATGAGTTTGAGTAGCTGTCTCTGACAAAATAGCATACTGTTTTGGGTATCACTATAAAAAAAAACAAAAACAAAAACGAAAAAAAAAAAAAATACAAGTCGACTCATTTTATTGGTCTTCGAAGTGTCTAAAACAACTCTGTCATTTATATTTATTTAATGATTTTCTCAATGCATCATCACACCTAAAAGCCTAAGGGAATTTAAACAAGGGAAGACTGATGAATATGGATGTGAAATAAGAAAGCTTACAGGAACAAAATGGTAGGAGAGTATATGCAAAAAATGCTTTAGAGAGGGATAAATGTATGTAAAAGAGAAACATGTAATCTAAGCAAAGCATTCAACAACGTAGCATTAACCCTCTTCATGTCTTCACTATTTTACTTAAACTTAATATTAAATCACTATGAATAAAGAAAACACAACAAACTTCTAAATTATTGCAGGGAAATGTAAAAGTTGTCTAGGAAACACAAAATATAAAACAAATCAAATAAATCTGCATAAATGCATGAACAATTTTGATTTATGAAAATATAGTTGACAGCACAATTTTGGAAACAAAGATGCAGAATAAAAGACTTGTTTCTTATTCCAACAATAAAGAATATATTAACGTATATATTATTTCTTTAATTTTGCTTTAGAAAGAAGAAGCACTCTTTCTAATACAAACATTTAAACATATACAAAAATGGCTGACACAACATGTATCCTTCTTAGGAGAGTCATAGCTTTTCACTGATAGTAATGATAGAATGGAAAAGGACATTAAAACCATTCAATTATGCTTAATTTTGTCTTCTAGCAACCTTGTTCACTTGATCCTCTTCATTAGAGTTCTTAGATCTGCCACAACTGTTCCCATACATGCGTGTCATCTTCTCATTCAGTGGAACCTGGTGGAAAAGATATGAACGTGTACAAGAAGATAATATAAGATAAGGTATGAAATACTTTATCAATCCTTTTTGGCAGAGGTTGGAACTGAAATACCCATTTGCATCAAAAAGTAGATAATTAATATTAAAAAACAACCCAGCACAATTCTATATAAAGTAAAATGAAAGACATTAAAAACGTATCATTAATTACACCTAAATCAAGAACAACAAACACCAGAGACCGGTTATTAAACTCTCTTTTAAAAAATGGCAAATGTAAAAGTTCATGCTTTGAATTGATGTCTGAAATGTAGATAATTTGCCCAACACTTCAAGCAATTTTTTTATTTACAGTGGATGCAAGCAAAGTAAAGAAAAATCTAAAGTAGGTTGGCTGGTTTCTTAACCTTTAACTCCAACAACTGTTTAATCTGTGTGAGATGGTTAAATGTTTTACATTTTTTAAAAAGTAAATGAATTACTTCAACCAAAAGCTTTTCTTGCACGCTGGTAGCAATGGCGATGAAAACAAAACATGTTTGATTTGTATCTAGCAATTTTAACAAGACACCGTTTCATGCATATTAATTTTTCAAAACTAACGACTGCTTAAATAAAATAATCTTGTCAGTTTTATGTAAAATAATAATTCGATAATATGCATGATCAATGTCAAGATCAATTGCATACAAATGTATTTTGATCGATTGTTTTTCTTACCCCTAGATCCATTAGTCTTGTTTTTGCTAGATCTACAAGATCATCATACTGGTCCTTGCATTTTGCTGGCAGATTGGGCTTATGAAATATATAAGCCTGTAAAAAACATTAGGAAAAAAAAAAACAAGTGACTTAAAGCTATGAGAGATATGTAGCTTGTAGTTTTGAGAGAAATTGAAATCTGGTTTGAAGTTAGATGCCTTTACCCCTATCATTATAATTAATTTGAATGAATGCATAAGTCAAATGTATGGCTGTTTTCATTTAAAAAGATATATATTAACTACTGACATCACCTGTTTAGATAGTTTTGGTATATCATACAATTGGTAAAACTGTTTAAATGAGTTCTTTGTTACATGGAGCAGATGCATAGCAGTGGCCAATATCAAACTATTTATAACAATTTGTTGATTAGTTAGGCTGCTACTTACTGGTGCTCTAGGTGATGCTAAGAAGAGGAGTCTGTTAAACACTTAAACAAAAACTTTAAGCTTTTCATTTAATACTTTTTTTTCCTTTCTCTTTTTACAACATTCGTTATGTTAAACAAATTGAGTGATCCCATTGTTTATATAGATTTATTTAAAAAATAAGTGAAAATTGCAGATTATATCTTCTTGGTCAAATTTTGGTACAGAGTCCTTGAAGGTCTCTTATAATTTATGCACCAATAATATTTTATAACTTTAAACTCACTGAACTCAGTTATGTTAACAAAATGTAAAATGCACCTTCTTTGTAAGATGCCTAAAGCTTTGAGGACCTAACTTTTTGTTCTTTATGTGGTATTCTCAAAAACTAAATGGTTCTAACTTGAGGCATCCGAGTACTCAATTAAAAATCTTACTTTAAGT
>RQTK01001360.1:16825-31327 GCA_003991915.1 Elysia chlorotica | reverse complement strand
TGCATCGCTAAACATAAACAAGAAATTCTATTTTTCCCTTTTAAAATGAAGTAATCAGGGTTTATATAGATCTGACTCCTTCAGATCATTATGTCTTTTATTTTATTTCAAACTATACATTTTCATAATTTGTATATATAAAAAAAAATGTTAGACAAAAAGGGGACAAGACTACATAACTGTTAACAAGTTAAGTGGTGCCTCACAATATCACTTCAAATGAGTAATAATATTTCTAACCATTTTAACCCTTTCCGACAAATGCTGGGTGCATTTTTATACGCTTGTGCTAGCATCTCATTGTATTGAATAGTGCACACACAGGTAATAAGCCTTAAATCTTGTGATGTGAAAATGTTAACCTACCACTCTCACTAGCACCATGAGAAAGAATGAGAGACAGGGAATGGACTGCATACTTGTGGACAACCTTAGCCTCGACTACGTTCGATGTGGCAAGAAAATTTGAGGGCAGGGCCAGGCTCACTTCTTCAGTGCCAGCATTTGACAACTCCAACACATCTA
This sequence comes from Elysia chlorotica, assembly GCA_003991915.1. NCBI lineage: Eukaryota > Metazoa > Mollusca > Gastropoda > Plakobranchidae > Elysia > Elysia chlorotica. Next base: position 30,802 of record RQTK01001360.1, on the reverse strand, counting down.
GAAGGCAAGGAAAAGGATAATCCAAACACTGTGAGATTCGCACAAAAGTAGAAGGATCATATTCATGTAGGATTATTGGAAAAGAAGAAAAGTTGTATGATCAAAAGCTGTTCATTTCGCTCTGAGAGCTTTGTTCAAAAAATTGACTCAATTAAAAAAACTATGTACCTAAATAACCCTTTCCTATTTAATTACTTTATCTAAGCACTCTTGTATTAATGATTACATTTTCTTAACTTTTAAAGTTCCTTTGCAAGGAAAGACATTTCATCTTGTTGAAAAAAAGATGCAACAAAATAAAAAAAAAACCTGGAAAAGAGCAACAAACATACTAGTTACTACTGACAAATAAATCAAAGAATTATTCTTTGATTAAGCAATTTTCCAAATATTATATGAGTAATATATACATCATATAGGTGAAAAAAAAGGCCAGTTAACAAAAAGCAACATGCACAGTCTGTGTTTCATTAATGGAAATTTCACAATGAATGCTTTTTTTCCATCATAAAGAAATAATATCATACTCAAAGCTAATACTGCAGAGTCAGAATAATCTGAAGGGATACAAAATTGAACAAACCCTGTAAAACAGTATTCAGGACTTGTCTTTGGAGCTGAAACACAATGTACATGTATATAAACACATATCATATGGGAAGTATTTAAAAAATTAATTTAATGTAATACCAACCAAAACAATAGTTAATTATAATGGCAAACTACTTTTCATCTCATTCTAAATATCTCTTTAAATGTACCCCCTTTTTAAACTAAAACGGTGCAATCTCAAATTAAGCAATTATTTTCCATTGATATCTACTGTCCAAATATTATTTTTCATCTAAGCCAACTAAAATAATGTATATCTACATCTCTTCTATTGAGTTCACACATGAGCATATTGTTAAAAAAAAAAAAAAAGACCATTACATGCCCATAACAACAGTTTTTAGTTGCAGCTTTTTAAAAACAAAAATACTTCCCACTCAATTACCCTTTATAAAAAACAACTTCACATGTCATCGTTTTCATTCAGTACAAGAAAAATCGAATCTTACCTGCCCTTCTGATGTCTTTTTTTCCAAAAAAGTTGGAGTAAGTAGGTACATTATGAAATCTACAAAAGAAGATACATGTAAAATAACTGATAAAGCCTATATCAAGTACAATACTGATTTTCTTATTGAAAGTAACACATTAATAATATAAAAAACTGTCTTTCTCTCTCTGTTTTTATTTTTGTTAAAATACTCCACCAAGTATTCACAAAACACCTGGCAACTCTCCGATTAATATTAATAACTTTTATGTTTTCCAATTTCTCCCGAGTTACTATACTTTGCCTCTAGACCTGTGTGAAAACCGTGGCAAAATTGATTTTTATTGCAAGTAGATATACCAATTAATCTTGCCCTGAAAACTGTTTTTATGCTCAAGGACTTATAAATCGTTCTAAAACTACAAGCATTAAAAAAAGAAAATTTAAAAAGTCTCTGTAAAACCAAAGCATATTAAGTAACCTAGCACATTTTACCTGATAAGATTGTTTGTCTCAACAGTTGATTTTCTGGAGGTCCCACACATAAGGCAACAAGAGCTTTGGAAAGTTTTATATGGTAGGCTTCCTCCCTCTTTAATTTACTTAAAATATAAAAAAAAGGTTGATAATATTATTAAAGAGAATGAGAATGATAAATGAAACAAAATGAAAAGAAAAACATGTTGCAAAAATAAGCTCAAATAATTAACAGCATTGAAAGAACTATTTTTATCATTTCGTTAAGACCTTTTAGCTTCTGTGTGCTTCCTCATCATAATGAGAGAGAGAGAGATAGAGAGAGAGAGAGAGAGAGAGAGAGAGATAGAGAGGGACACACAAAGATGGAAAGGTTAAAAGTTCTGATTCACATATCATTATATTTGATGTTTGTACAGAAACTGTTTGATAGATATATAAGTAGCTAACATATTTATGTACAAACGTTATGCATCATAATGGGTTTTTTTATTTTTATTCCTTCTGGCTCTAAAGTTAGACAATGACCCTCACTGCTGAGCGACCTGCTTCCTTCTGACTCTAATATTAGACGTAGCGTAGATGTATAAAATTTTCATATGATTATGAAAAGTAAAGTACGAGGGGTGTTCACTATGTATCACAGTTCCCTCATATGAAAAAAAAAAAGCCACATAGATTAAAAAACAACAACATGTAGCTCTATTCAAATGATGAGGCTAGAAATATTTCTACTTGATTCAAATGTCACATGAGATCCAGATATAGAGTCAGGATCCCACAATATCAAATCCATAATTAAGATTTAATAATAATAATGATAACAATAATAATAATAATAATAATAATAATAATAATAATAATAATAATAATAATAATGACTAAAGAGCTCAATGGCTTTCCTTACAACGCAATATTTAGGTACAACAAAATAAATGGGGACAGTTAAAATTTGAATAAATATAAATTATATCTACCTAGTTATGAAATAACCAAGATCAATGGCTGATGCCTTGTGTAAATTCCATATCACCTCCAACGGCAAAGTATGCTGATGAATTAAGATATAAACAAATTGAAAGATAACAAATTGTCAAGAAAATTAATATGAAACTTGTTAACCAGCCCCTTCCCCAATCCCCCACACACACACAACACCAACACAAAGCAGCAAGAAATAAGTAAAACAATATCAACTGTCTCTTGGGATTCACTAGCCATCTAACTAAATTTTTTTTTAACGTAAAAGGAACAGAATTTTTCTTGGTTAAATTTAGAAAATATCTCATACTTGTAAAATTAGGGATTAGGATTATGCTATGTATGATCTTGCCGATTGGACTGAAAAGTAAAATGTAACTGGTATACATCCTAACCCTTTGCAGCATGGATGTAAACATTTTTTGATTCAGACATGAAGTTTCCCATGACAACTGCACAATCTCCATGCAAACAGCCAGTCGCTCCTATGGAAAAAAAACAAAGGCAAACACATCTGAACCAGCATTCAGTATTACTATTTTATTTTCAGTCTGTACATCTCTCATGATATTGACATAATGATCATTATTATTAGTTTTCATTTTGACTGTATGTGTAGTTTTTTTTTTTAATTTGTTTTGCTACACATCTTATTACCAAACAGAACTTTTTAATTTTCATCAATTTCTACTTTCAGTTTTTCTCATAGTTGAACTAAGTCATCAACATTATTGTATTAATTTAAAAAAAAAAGCCATTTTTAAAAACAAAAGCAAAGTGTTACAATGTAAAAACGGTGTTGTTTCTCTCTCTATATATATTGTCCATATACACTGTGCCTACTGAATCATTTTTTTTTTTTACTAAACTTCTGGCATGAAAGAAGCAGAGCATTTGAGTTTACAAACATAGAAATTTACTGAATTCTGATCTGCCAACTTAAAAAAAAACACCCTGAAAATCCATGAATTTATGGAAAATTGGCATCATTAAATGGGTTCAAGTTGCATATTTGTGTGTTCACAACTAAATTACCCTCAGTGTGCCACTCAGCAAAGGTTCTTGACATGAAGCCTCTTGAGATATTTCCAGTACTTGCCGAACCAAGTTTGGCGTCTGTAGTAGAAGATTCTCTTCTTTTCCACTCAATGGGCCAGAATTTGAACATGTTGCTCTCAAGAACCTCTCTATAGCTTGAAAAGAAAATCCAACATAAATATAAATTCAGTAACAAAACATGAAGTCATTCTGCTGAAAAAAATGTTTAAGCACAGTGAGGAAAAAAAAGATTAATGACTGAATACAAGTTACTAAAAGCTTAGATTTATACCTTATTTAACCTGCAATTACACACGTTTTGCTAGGAATTGAGTTAAAAGAGCATGGGTCTTATAAAATATAACCCTTAAGGACAATAACATATCGAATATGGTCAAGGCAATTTTGATTCAAAATTTGGAGCAGGAATAAAAGAAATTAAAGCTTTACCATGATAAAGTACTGTTATGATATTCAATCCCTCATATAAAGGAAATCAACTATAGACTAAAGATAATAGAATAAAAAAGGATGGGATTTAATAACAAAGCTAGGGAGTATTATTCATCCACAAGCCCAAGATAACTTAAGGAGTTCATTCTTCATAGAACTCTCTTAATATTATAGTATGCGAAAACCAATAAAATAATTATCATGTATAATTATTTAACACCACCTATAGATCATGCCCGTCTTTTATATATATAATAAAATCCCAACGCAGTTTTTAAGTGTAAAACTTCTGCCCTCACTGGTGAAAACAAAATATAAAATCCCATACCTTTTACTCAAATGAAATAAAAACATTGTGGGTAAATTTGGTTGGAACTTAATTTAAAAGCATAATGGGAGGGCTCACCCCAAAACACAAATAATATTAAAGGAATGATCTGCAGAGCACCTGTATTTGTGCACATCCTTGGAATAACATGACTCCCCGAAAGATGTTGAAGTTGAATACGTTTTTGTTTGATTAAAACCAACTAAAAAAAACAAAAAACTTACTGTGCTTGGATTCTCAATAACCAAGATGTTTAAATTGAAAACACATTCAGTTCTCTAGGTTGACATTCTCACTACACTCATTACTTAATTTCAGTTAATTATTATTCATGTGATGCACAAATAGCGCTAAAATTCAAGCTCTACGGTTATTGGCTAATTAACCATTAAAGCAAGAGATTGTCCAATCTTATAAAGCTGAAAAATGTAGTGGCAGTGTCAATAAAAGAACAGAAGATTTTGTTACGGATTATTTTTTCAAATCCCTCCATTCAATAATTTGAGAGTCAATTAGGGCAAATCCAGCCCAAGATGCTGATATACATATAGTTCAGAGCTAGAACATTTTTAATTTTCAAAGAAATAGAAATATCTGTTTCTACAAATGATAGGGCTGTAATTTTTTCAACCTCTTGAAGTGCATTTTAAGATTCTTTAATACAGTGTGCCTAAGTCACCTTGGTTGCTTTATATTTGGATAGTATTACAAACTACATAATTTGATCAAAGTTATATAATCCTATTAAGGCATAGATACCTGATGATTCACCAGTTTCTTTGGATGTGTTTTCTTGATCAATGCTCTGGTTGGCAGCTTTAAATTTTTCTGATAACAAATATGCCTGTGGAAAATTTAATGACAAAATCCCTTGTACTAACACTTATTCTTCCCCCTCCCCCCTTCTCCTTGTCTCTAAATTACTTATTAAAATCTTAAGAAATTAGTTTAGGGGTAATAATTTCAAGTGAGCTAAATAGCTTCTCTAATATAAGAACAAGGAACCAGGTGAAAAGTTTGATCAGAGACAACAAAATAAATACAAAATGGAATATGTGCGGACATTTTATTTCAAGTTTTGATTGCTTCATGTGTCCACGCACTGCCCAAAACTGCTCTCTTAATATCATATTCAATACACTTCAAATAACTTTTTGTAAAGAAATATAAAAAAGGCAAACATTATATGGAATTCACCCCAAACTTATGGTCTATAAATTAAAAAAAAAAAAGAGACAATTTTAGAAGCTTAGAACTCATTTTGTTTCTACTAAATCTAGAGAAAGGTAATACTCAATCTTCAAAAGATAATGGTGAAAATTTAAAACTTACCTCATTGAATAGAGCTTTTGAATCAAGAGTTGAGTCTATTATCTGGTTTGCTGCATCAATCAATCCTAAGCGATCATCATCTGACAACATGATTCACACAAGTTTCAAAACACATAAATTTGATAGCGTGTTCACTCCTGAAAATTAAAATAGATCAGTTGATTAAACACAGTCTCATCGCATACAGTGGTAAAATAAAGACATGTACATATTATAACTTATAAAAACAAATCTTAAAAATTTTCAAAAACTACTTAAATTAGTCTTGGGACTCCACAGTGATTGAATGGAAGCAGCAAGGGTAACACTGGGATTTTGTTTGACATGCATTTTTAAGTATTTTTTTACAAGTTTATAACCCCTAGCTTAGGACAGTTTCAATAAATTTTAGAAATAGAGAAATATTCAACCAACTTACAAGACAAGATATTGAGCTCACCAAACAATACAAGGGCCCCAAGGGGCGAGGTGAGTTGTGTCTCTTGTCTCCACCAGTCACATTAAACTTACATCGACCCAACCAGTAGGGGACGAAATTGCCAGAGGATTCGAACCACAGACCTTTTGTGTTGGAGCATGTTTTATACCAGGACAAAGATATTCTTTTGAATATTTAGCAAGCTGCCAAGGAAGCTTTAATTTTAAAGCTTTAAATACTCTCCTGTTTTTCTTCACTCTCAAATCTGATATACAGCTAAAGAGCTTGTTTGTTTCTTTGTTGCTTAGCGTTCAACGTAAGCAACATAGGCTATATTCTGGACTGCAACCAAGACTAACACCTGAAAATTTTAGATGCGTCCTGCAGTACAGACTGACAGAAACAGTGTGGGGAAACTATGGCTCTTTTCTCGGCCAGTTAAATTTTAAATTAAAACTGACATTGACCCAGCTGGAATCTAAAAGGGTACGAAATTGTCAGTGAGGGGCTGGAACTACAGACCTCCTGCGTTGGAGCATATAGATCTAGATGTTTTATACCAGGGCAATCAGGGATGATTAAAAATAATTAAAATGCACATAGAATCTAGACTCTAGCTCTAGTCTAGATCTAGATCTAGATCTAGATTTAGATTCTAGATAGTTCCGATAGATCTAGATCTATCAATTTGGTTATGGTATAATTTTAGTTCTAATGGCTGGGTAAATGCCTCTAGCAGTTTCAAGTAAAACAAAGTACCAATAATATCTAAAGACCTACGAAATTAGTAAAGATTTTTGCTGTTCACCCTTTTTTTTTCCTTTTTGTCTGCGGTGATGTAGTTGTACAGTTGAACAGTGTACACTTGCATTTCATAACATCCGCTAAAATGTGGGCGGCTCATAGATTTGTATAACTTATAAAATCTTTGGGGCGGCTCTATTCGTCAAACGGAAGAATGAACACAATATATCGAACAAAAACCCTGTGGTAAATTATATGGGGCTGATTACGCTTAGTAATTAAAGTGAACATTTTATGTGATATATAAATTAATTTTGTAAAAGAAAAGAGTAAAAATTATAGCTTTACTGACGTTTTTTTCCTGAACTTCTCTGGTTTCATAGTAGACTTGTTATATCGATAAAATAATATTTGTGGAACTTACACACAAAACGTGATAGACAGTGGCATTGGGTAAAGAAGGTTGTGATTCATAACGGCTAGCCTGTCTACGAATAGCACAATATTTCCCTATCAACGAATGTTAATTTCTCATTTAAAAAAGCGTTAATCCTTTTGTTTCCTTATAGGGCACATAATTGTTGACATTTTTTCACGTGCGTTGTCTTAAAAGTTCTTTGTTTTGTTTTGATTTGTTTTTATGCTGTAAGTTCTTTGTTTTGTTTTGATTTGTTTTTATATCTAAGTTTTGCATCATTTGTCTTTCACCTCTGATAGGCTATCCCTTTATTATCGGCACAGCTGTGACAAAGAAAAATCCCATAATTATGGATCATTATCTGAAAAGTACATTGCATCAAACCTTTTATATTCGTAATTTATATTTTAGAGTTGTTTTGAAACAATAGAATGATAAGTTAATTTTGTCGGGCACATTTGAACATTAATTAATACCACTATAAACTTTCAAAGGGAATTAATCTTTGAGTGAAGGTGATGTACAATCTTTTCTGACTTTCTCACTTGACCATTATTAAACTATGGAAGTCAAATTCCAAACAGCGCCTACATAGCACATGAGATATAAATTGGGCATCAATGGCTGCTGCACTATTTAAATTGTTTTACATAATTATAGATTCGACTCATAGTTTTAGAAATGCTCTATGCAAAATTACAATAAAGCTAAATAGGTATATACATAGATAGATCGGTAGATAGATAGATAGATAGATAGATAGATAGATAGATAGATAGATAGATAGATATATAGACAGATAGATAGATAGACAACATTATATCAATAAACGTGTGCTAAAATAATACTTCTACTCTTTTTCATCTTCCTTAACGGTATCGACCACAAAGCTCGCGCTGAGTCATGCATGATTCTCTGATTGTTCCCACACTGTATTAGCCAGCAGATGTGAAAGGATTGTGTGTGTGTGTGTGTGTGTGTGTGTGGGGGGGGGGGGGGGGTTGGCCTTAGGGTAGAACATCGACTTACGAGCGCAGGAGGTCCGTGGTTCTAGCCCCGCTCTGGCGACCCGTCCATTGCTGGGTGGGTCGTTGGCAGTTGAATATGAGCGGCTGAGACAGAGTCATGGTATCCTCGTACTGTCTCCGTTTTGCAGTATGTAAACTTGTCAGACTTAAGTCTTGGGCCCGTCTACATATTGCATATATAGGGCTGACATTAGACGCCAAGCAACAACAAAGGATCTCAAAGTTGCCAAACAGTAGCAAACACCTGCATCTTACTCTTAGATGATCCTGTTGTCCATGGATTCTTGGTTATTATAGAAATTGTTCTAACGGTGACCAACACCAACACCGGCTGCACTAGTGTGTAAGATTTCTGTGAAAGAAAAATAAAGTCGGTATTATGAAGTTGTTGTTGGAAAGCAGGCGTAGTTTTTTTAAAGGAGGAAATTGTGTCAATATAATGCCTATATGCTCCTTATTCCTCTTTTGATCGAGAACGTCGGTAAGAAAATTGGTTATGGCAAAAAAGACTTAATTAAGCAGTTTAAAAAGATTTACTAACGCTTCTGGACACAAAACAATAAGGGAATGCTCATGCCCTCATGTCCTTCATTTATTTCTAAAAAAAAAAAAAAGCCCAAGCTGGAAAGGCACTACAACAGTTACTGTAGTAGGCCCTATAGATATAATGTACCTCAGACCCCCCCCCCCACTCTCCCCCCCTCAACACAAACAAAAAAATAAGTTCCCCCACCCCCCCCCCCCCCCTTTCTCTCAAATAAAACACGTTCACACACATACATACATTCTATCTCTCTGTCTGGCGGCCCTTCTCTCTCTCTCTCCCTCTGTCTGCCCGCCCGCCTGTCTGTCTGTCTGTCTCTCTGTCTGCCCGCCTGCCTGTCTGTCTGTCTGTCTGTCTGTCTGTCTGTCTGTCTGTCTGTCTGTCTGTCTGTCTGTCTGTCTGTCTGTCTGTCTGTCTGTCTGTCTGTCTCTCTGTCTGTCTGTCTGTCTGTCTCTCTCCCCCCCCCTTTCCTGTCTCTCTGCCTCTGTCTCTCTGTCTTTCTTTCTCCCCCTTAACCCCTGTCTCTCACTATGTCTCTCTTTCTCCCATCCACCCTGCCTCCGTCCCCATCATCCTCAAATGTAAACTTTTGCCTCAATCTTATTCTTAGGTTCTAACTCACGGATACTAAGCTTACACCCTGATCATAAATAGATGCATTGTGTATAAAAAAAAAAAAACCGATTTAAGACAGTCAATATCCTCATGAAACATCACATCGAAGGGAAGAGCGGTTTTTCATTACTCATATGCTTACAATCTTTACTCATGAAACAGACACAGGTGCGATAATTGTTATTTTTACTTCGAAAGTCCTGCCACGCAGGCCGACTTATGATTCACAATATCGCGAGGTGATTTTAAAAAGGATCTATCTGCATTTTTTTTTTGTAAACGAAAAGTCTCTTAATGAAGAGAAGAATCATCAAAATAAAAACTGTAGGGTTTTGCTACATGTATCTGGTTATGCGATAAAAGAAAATTAAGAGTAACGATCTAGCCTACTCATAAATCTATAGTCATCCAAACTTTTGTATATCGTTTTTATCAAGAGCGTAAAAAGTGTAGATGGAACATTTTTTATGTCACCTCGACAAACGCTCACAGAGAGTCATAGGACGTTGAGTCACTAACTTGTCGCATTTCTGCAAACTTTCGTCATCTTTATAGCGCAGGTGTCGATATATAAGGCCTCACAATCCCAACGCAGGTCTCAAACTCGCAGATTTTTCAACATCACAACACAGAAGACAGCTTGCTACTCATACTAAGAAAACCAGCAAAGATACATTTGCGCCTACAGAAACGACCTCTCCGTAAGAAGGTAAGACTTTTCTTCCTTATGAAACATTAAGTTATGTGTATAGGCTTATGCTTGTTTTCTCTAAACTTTAGTGAAATTATGATTTTATTGTTCCCTCGTGTTGAAGTGTGTACCAAGCATTAAATGATTAATTTTTCTTTATTTTAAATGAAAAGACGCCCGCTAGGATGAACTGACGACTCCCAGTTCAATGTCTAGAGCTGCCTTATGTCATAATTATAGTTGCGTTGAATGAGCCATTTTTAAAGTAAAATATCTATTAATAAATCATAATAGACAAGGTTATTAGGAAAGTAAGTCCCTTCAACTAATACTACATTGATCACCATGTCTCCACAATAGGGGAAAAAGTTATGGCATCAACTTCCCTAGCAACCATTACATTAAATCATTATAAGAAAAGCAAGTGACCGCTTCCAAACAATAATTATGTTTAGCTTCTGTCTCTATCTTTTTGTCTGCCTGTCTGTCTTTGTGTCTGTCTGTCTTCGGCGTCTGTCTCTGTGTGTGTGTGTGTCTGTCTGTCTGTCTGTCTGTCTGACTGTCTGTCTGTCTGTCTGTCTGTCTGTCTGTCTGTCTGTCTCCTTACGTACTTGTTGATGGACTGCGATATTCTCAATAATTTCAAATTAAAAACGTTTAGATCATAATTATTATCATCTGTGGCTAGCTTTCATTCTTTTATACATGAACATCATATGGAGAATGCAAGACCTTCATAGTTGAACGTCCCGCAGGTTCTTAAGAAGGATCATTGTCCGACGACGGGGACTTCATTATGTTTATAGCGTCCAGATCAATATGACTTATAAATGCAGAAAGGATGAATAGTCGAGCCGGTAGTGTAAGGAGATCAAGCATTATCGATAGATTTTTTTTATCAGATATCGCGAAGCGTTTCTTCAAGGTCTATGTTCTTTTCGACTGCAAGTATATCTAGTAAGTCAAAATGTCTAATAAGGGGAAAATAGATACAGCGCAAAACGACCTTCAGTTATGACATTTCATGAAGACGAATTTTCTGCATCAGGTGTTTGGTTTGGAGAAACAGCGACCTGCAGCTTCATGTTATGTATTGACCCGATCCTTCTTTGTGATTTTATACAGTTATAGTGAGATAAAATTATATTTATGAGGATGCATTAGTGGTAATCTGCCGATATTGTGCAGCAAATTGCTTTTGCTTCAAAGCGAAAAGTGCAAAAAAAAAAAAATAATAAAAATAAACCCGAACGTCTTAAACCTGTTGCCATTGTGTAAGGATAAAGGCATTGGGACTATGCACTTTTACTTCAGCTCTCCCCGAAACCACCTGATACGGTGACTGGGTGTATGCATGTGACTAACTAAATTATGATTTGATTTTTATTGTTTGGCTGCGAAATTGATGGTAACACAAAGTGCATTTACTTAAAGGTACATTTTAAGTTTTTTATAAATAATAAAATAGAGATTTTGTTCCTATATAGGTGCACCCTAAATTGGTTAATTTTGCCAAGGGTTATGAAAGAGCTACCGCCATAAAGCTGTAACCTTACAACTAAAGACCTCTAGAAAAATTGTTTTAACTATAACCAAAGTAAAATGATATTTATAATTATATGATGACTTACAAAATATCGAAACAAGCATTTGAATTCGTTGAAAATGTGATATCAAAACATATTTTCACAGTAAATCCAAATCAAAGTATACCTTATAATGGAGATTTATAATATGCTTTTACTAAAAAAAAGTGCATTGCTTGAGGTATTTACATTATAATGTACAGAACCTATGCGATATGATTTCATTGTCTGACTCTTTGAAAGCCTTTGAAAGCAATGTGGTCTAATTTGGTTTATTTGCTTTTCACTTCTGTGCATTTAATATTTCAAATTATGTGTATTCGGTTACTGTTGTTCAATTTTTAGTTTTTGCTTTTTAATAATGAACTTGTATGATTTTTTCCAATGCTGCCATTCATGCTTCCGCTTCTTAAATTTCTAATTAATAGGTTTCGTTTTACTACTGCATCATGCAGGGAAATGAATCAATATGTTAATCCTCCCTGGCTCCACCTATTAAATGTTTCCACAAAACATTCTACATCCGCTGCACGATATTTGAAAGAACTGTGATTGGATGGCTCTACCGAGAGGGCGCTGTATCCCTGCGATGGAATATCGGCTTCCAACGCAGGAGGTCCGTGGTTCGAACACTGCTCTGGCGACTTTCTCCCCTCCTGGTTGGGTTGGTGTTAGTATTATGTGACCGACTGAGCCAGAGCCATGGTATCCCTGCACTCTATCTGTGGGGCAGCGCGTAAACTTGTCAAACATTAGTCTCGAGGCCCGTCCACAATAATTATATCCTAAGTTATTGACGTTATATGCTAAGCACACAAGCACACGCACACACACACACACAAATGGACGGCTCTACCTAATAAAATGTTTCCACAAGTTCTACATAACACACACACACACACACACACACACACATGGCTGTATAAGCCTCAAACTGGGTTCCCTGTCTGGCCACCCATAAAATGGGTTCCTGTACCAAATTTAAATATTTTAAACTTTTAATACATGAAAATGGTTATCTATGTCTTTTTGATAGGAAACACATTACAAAATAAGAGTAATTATAATTATTTTGTGTGTTATAAAGAGTAGAAAAAATGGGGTCTTTTACAACAATGGGTTCATTGCTAAAACACACACATTGAAAATCCACTAAAATGGGGTCTTACATGTAGATTTCAATTTTGTCCTATGTGTATTACTATAAGAATTTTCATATGTTTTTAACATTTCAAATGTGTTTTGTAAGCTTTATGCAAGATATGCATTCAATATTCATGATAATCTGTCGGTGTTTCATTTTCTAATATTTTCTTCGAGTTTTGAAAATGCAAAGATAGATGAAATAGGACTGGTCAAATAGTTTCACAAAAACAATGATTTTCGTGAGTCCTATCACAGAAAGTTGACTAAGTAGGATTTACTGATTCTACTAGAGTACAGACGTTAATTATGAATTTTCATTGAGTGAGAAATTTTTGTTTATTGTTTTAATTTTTGTTCGTCTTTTGGTAGTTAGACATTATTTTGGTTATAAAAACAAAATCTAAAATACAAACTGAAAATACAACAGAAGAATTTTATATATGTAGCATATTCTTTTTTATTTCAAAGAAATCTATAGTAAATACACATGAACTGATGTGATAAAATTAAAACTAAAGACATGCACATGTCCAAACAAAAGAAAAGCCCACATAAAAACAAAATAAAAGTAAAATCTCAATGACAAAATAATGCACAAAAAAAAATAATCAAGAAATATCTTGACAGTATGTCAGTCAAATCACATACATAGCCAAATTATTTGAACGTAAGTTTACTACCAAAACAGAACAAAATTGTGAATTAAAAAAAAAAACCAAAAGATCCTTGCAGAACAAAAGTTGTCTGAATGTTAGTGAAAGAAAATGATATACAAAGCTCTTTATACTTAATATAAAGGGGTGTTCACAACCCCAACTTTACTCAGGTTGAACAAGTTTTGTTAGAAAAATATGGTAGGCAAAGCATTGCAGGTATCAATAATAGAAAAACAGGTATGGTGTACATATTTTGAGCATGAATTTAGTAAATACTGTACAGTACATTTCAACCCCAAACGTTCAGCATTTTATGATATAATAGTAACAACTTTCATAAAATTACACTCTACACACGGCGGCGAAAATGCATCAATTCACTTCACTTTAGTTTTGAGCAATAAATTAGCAGACACCTGACAGGCCAGCGACGACCACCGCCTCACGAGGGGTCATCGGGGGGGGGGGGGGGGGGGAGGG
>RQTK01001360.1:7500-16599 GCA_003991915.1 Elysia chlorotica | reverse complement strand
ATCTATCTATCTATCTATCTATCTATCTATCTATCTATCTATCTATCTATCTATCTATCTATCTATCTATCTATCCATGCTAAATAGGAAAAAATGTCTGGTTGGTCTACTTATTACCTAAGCGTCTTTCTTAATATCTAACTAACTGTCCATCTATCTATCTATCTATCTATCTATCTATCTATCTATCTATCTATCTATCTATCTATCTATCTATCTATCTATCTATCTATCTATCTATCTATCTATCTATCTATCTATCTATCTATCTATCTATCTATCTATCTATCTATCTATCTATCTATCTATCTATCTATCTATCTATCTATCTATCTATCTATCTATCTATCTATGTCTTTTTATCCCTGTTTCTCATTTTATTTCTCTCCCGAGGGGCGAACTGGCGGAAATGATAGAGGAGGTCCCTGGTTCGAAGCCCACGATCGACCCAAAATGTATTTTTCCAAAACCGTACCCTTTTGGTTGGATCGGTGTCAGTATAATGTGAATGGCTGAGATAGGAGTCCAGAACTCCCCGCATTGTCTCTGTGTGGCAGCACGTAAAAACTGTCAATCCTTACTCTTCACCCGCATACAATAAGCCTATATAGTGCTGTTATGTTTGACAAAAAAAAGCAACTTTCCCTCTCCCTCTCTCTCTCTCTCTCTCTCTCTCTCTTCTCTCTCTCTCTCTCTCTCCACAACACAGCCCTTACTCTGCTGACGCCTTTGTAGAAACAAACCCTTTCTATAACTCTCTATGTACCCCCTGTTCCTGTCCAGAGAGCCCCGCGGAGCTTGGAGATGACGCGACGGCTGCTCTGTTCCCGGCAAACAAGAGGAAGGTCCGCGGCCCGTGGATGCGCGTGCCGGCAGAGGAAGCCGGGGAGCGCTCGGTCCAGGACCAAAGAGGATGGAAGACCTCCCTGAGAGTAAGGGAATAGATCCTATGCACCGATTCGGGGAATTCGATACAGGATTTTATATTGACCTTCATATACGTGAAGAGGGGAGGATTTTTTTTTTTTTGGGGGGGGGGGGGCAATTAGCATAGCAGGTTGAGCGGTCTCAGTATAATATGAACGGCTTGGACGGCAGCAAAGGCCTCCCCTAAACTGTTTCGTGTGTAGTTGTACGTAAAATTGTCAGATGTTAGTCTTGGGACTCATCGACGTATAGGATTATCCTTGGGAACTCAGGAGACGTACACTTAGGAGATATTTTCTCCCCTTTAAAGAATAAGAGTGCATTAGCTGTAGAGACTAGAGACCTAGCGACAACGAGGCCCCATAGCGGAAACGAAGACCATAGGCAGGAGCGTCCAATAAAAGCCCTATCCAAGACTTGCAAAGCCAATTAGCGAATAGAAAACATCATGCCTAAGGATAATAATAATAATAATAATAATAATAATAATAATAATAATAATAATAAAAAAATAATAACAATACCATTAGAAGAAAGTCCGACTATAATAATAATACTCACTAATGTCTATATAATATATATAATAATAATAATAATAATGAAGATCATTTTTTAAGCGCTTTATCCCAGCATAGCCGGCTCAAAGCGCTTTACATAGTTAAGACGAGACAATTTATCAGCCATTCACACACATTATAAGGCAGTTTTGCACATAAAGGACATGATACATGAACAGCAAAGAAATATTATGAAAAATGAGTAAATTACACATATAAAGAAAACATTAATAAAAATTAAGAGGAAAAATCCACTGACAAGTGCATTGTAAATAAGTAGGTTCGTGATTATGTCATCCGTTATCGTCGAATATATCGCAAATCCTGCAAAAAGGCTGAGCAAGACATGGTACGCTAGAATAGGAGAGATTCTTTCCCGCTAAGAACAATAGAGACACCCCTAAAAAACAGTGCCATTCTCTAGAGTAAGACGGGCATCACTATACGAATCATTGCTCTATCTCTCCAGGATCTCGTGCCTACCATGCACCGCCGCTGGGCCAAAAACTATGTCCGAGCGTGGCGACAGAAACACTTAGCAAACGGAACTACCACCGGCAGCAGCGATGGGGAGAAAGTACAAAAAGTGACTCCAGAGGAGGCAGACGTGCCACCACCTTACGTTCAGTATGTGGACACTCAGGTGTTCCGACTGCACAAGGTCTGGGCGCAGGAGAGACCTGGAAAGATTACACCAGAGTTCGAGGAGGCCAAGGTAAGATGGTGTGTCATTCTGCTGCTGTGTTGTGACGGTTGGGTACAGTTGTGGCCGTGTCAGTGATATGGAGGGATGTGTATAGTTATGTGACAAAACATGCATACTCATCATTACAGGGAAAGACGACAAAGAGGATTGGCATTAATGTAAGAAACTGAATAATCGATGATGTGCTTTTATCAGCTACAATACAAATATCACCATTGCAAGCAATCATGTGGTCTTTTTTAAATAACAAAAGACAACAGTACCCCTACCCATCAAAATACCACCCTCTAAAAAAACAAAAAAACAAAACAAAAAAACAAAAACAAAAACAAAACAAGCAAAAACAACAAACAA
This sequence comes from Elysia chlorotica, assembly GCA_003991915.1. Lineage (NCBI taxonomy): Eukaryota > Metazoa > Mollusca > Gastropoda > Plakobranchidae > Elysia > Elysia chlorotica. The sequence continues at coordinate 14,055 of RQTK01001360.1, read as the reverse complement.
ACAAACAAACACATAAAACAACAACAGTAAAAAAACAAGACAATAAAAACAACAACAACAAAAGAATTACTCCTAGTATTTAACTTTCAAAATTCCCTTTCAGTGTTTATAGAAAACTAACTAACAACGACGATTTAAGGTTAAAGTACAAACAACATGTCACTCTGAATGAAAAAAGCAACAAAACAAACAAACAAAAAAAAACAACAATTTAACGCTTTGTACCAAAAAGTTTATTATTTTTATTTCTATCATCACCAAAGACTTACAAAATATGCCTAAAGGAGTCACATGGATTCAGATTAGCTTTATTACAGAGGAATAAAAACAGATACGACTCATTGTTCTGTTTGCCAACGACTTGATTCTTACTGATTTTACTCTCTTCACCAAACCACACGCCATTCTTGCGCAATGCTAGTAGTTACAGGCTTCTTTGTGAATTTGTGACTGTAATTATTGTTTCTATTGATCATTGCATCATTTTTAAAGGATTTCATTACTTTTTAATTGTCTTTTCTTCCGCAGGCGGCCGTGCCAATGGCCTTCCAGAACTGGATTCGTTGGTACCTAAAAAAAACTTTTGGGCCCAATCGCGTTCCAAGATTTAGACCTATTAAAGGAGAAAAGGATTCAAAAGGAAAAGAAGGTCAACAGAAACAGGAGCAGGAAAAGGAAAACGCAAAGGAGCCTTCAGAAAAGAAGAAGTCAAAGAAAGAAAAAGAGGCCAATGAATGGAAAACAGAATGGAAAGCCATGAGAAAACACATCCGAGTATGATTGTCTTCTTTTTCAATGGAAAATAATCTTAAATTATCTCCTCAAACCGCGACTTGGCGCTGCAGTTCTTTTTTGTTTACCTAACCCTCTTTCTTGTCTAGCTTTAGATTTTCAATTCGCGGCTTACGTTATTTCAATCTAGAAAAAGATATAAAATGGTTTTTGCATTATTATCATTAAGGCACTAACAGAGTAAATTTAATTAATCGGTAAGACCAAGGCGTCCAAAAATTTAAAAAAAAATGAAATCTATTTTTGGACGCCTTGGGTAAGACATAGTTATAATAAATTAAAATTCATCTCTAACTAATCATACTACATAAACTATAAGGAATTCAATTCCACTAACAGTTATAATAACTTTTTTTTTGGAAGACGTGAAATTGAATTTACTAGGTTTTATTTAGCGCATGAAGCAATACTGTTCTCAGATTATCAGTAGTGCAAAACTGTGCGACTTCTTCAAGTCTTTAAAAGAGAGCACACGGCGCGCAAAATGAAAATGTCTACTACGAAATGAATGATACTATGACGCGCATGTCTAGTGAACATGACTCGTGTCTTCCAACACAGAGCAATCATCTTTATTCTTCATTCATTCCCTATGCTATAGTGCTGTGCAGGATAAAACGCTAAAATTTCATCAAAGAATATAGATTTATTGGCATGTTTCAGACAATGCAGGGGATACAACACTGCTGTCTAAGCCAGCCACAGTATACTGACAACGACCCAAATCAGGGGACGAAATCTGCCCCTCTTGGCATTCGAACCGAGGACCTTCCGATCTGGAGACCAACGGTCTTGAGCCAGTTCGCCCCCGAGACGTTTCTCAAAAAGAGCTAAAAATGCTCACTCTATTTCTTACGTTCAGACTTGAGTTCTTACTAAGGTTTAAAGAGGGAAGCAACCGCCTTGATTACCTTGAGCCGTATACGCAGAATCCTCGCGGCGAAAGCTCTCTGGTTACACTATCTGGTTTCATCATGAAATGGTTTAACACAATCATCATTAAAAAAATTACTAATATGTATGTATGTTAAATCTTTTTGGATATATATTTATTACTATTTTTGTAGATGTTACACAATGCACAAAAATGTAATTAGCTAATGACAGTCAAAACTAATCTTATGTTAATTAACATCGACTTCTAACATATTTTCCCCACTGTCTCTAAAGGACGCTGTACCACTAAGTGATCGTGATTGGACCAAAGCGTTCATCAAGCAATGGAGGCTCGACAATCTGGAAGAAGCAGACAGAGGTCGATACATTGCAGAGACTTCGCCGAACAGTAGCAGTAGCAGCAGTAGCGACAGCGATGATGGTGTTAAGGATGGAAAGAGCGTTTCGAAAGAGGGCCCCGAGAACTACGACACGTAGGTTCCTTGGATACACGTATATATACCATATGCAGACAATATAATTAGGGAATTGTGGAAGTTAAGGGGAAACAGAGAAAGAGAGAACTAGAGAGAGGTGAATAAGTAGATAGTTATAAAGAAATAGATAGATATATGGATCGATAGATAGGAATAAGGAAAGAGAGATGGATGAAGGAGAGAGAGTTAGAGCGAGAGATAGATAGATGAAAAGATAGATAGATAGATAGATAGGTAAAGAGAGAGAGAGAGAGAGAGAGAGAGAGAGAGAGAGAGAGAGAGAGAGTACGAGAGATAGAGACATAGACAGACATAAAGACAGACAAACAGAGGCAGGAACAGAGACAGTCAAACAGACAGACAGACAGACTGACTCTGACAAAGAAACTAAAGACAAAGAAACTAAAGACTAAAATGGCAAAATGAACAAAAAAAAAAAAAGAAAAAAAAAAAGAAAGAGAAAATCCTTGTACATGTTCATACCCTATGGAAAAAAGCTTTCTAATTTCTCTTAACGTCACCTAGTTTCCCGGGGGTATTTTATACGCCATGTATTGTCATTTTTTTAAACGTATGACTGTTCCAGGTGGCTGGGTCTGTACCTGACACAGTGGCACTCCAACCAGGGAGACGCTCTACCCAAACAGAACGCAAAGGAAGCGTCTCAGGAGCTCAAGAAGATCACGGTAAAGAAAAAAAAGCACAGAAAACAATACACCTCTCCAATAACAACAATAACAAAACAAATAAACAACTAAAAAAGCAAAAACAACAACATACGAACAACAACGAAAATGTCCCAACAAAACAAAACAAAATTGCAACAACAAGCAAAAATAAAAATAAAAAGGAACAAAAGAAAAAACAACAACAACAACAACGATCACCCCCCCTCCCAAAAAAACCAACAACAGCAACTACAAAAAAAATTAAAACCCCACCACAACCAACAACACAAACACCACCACCACCACCACCACCAAAACAACAACAAAAAGCAACAACAACAAAAAGCAACAACAACAGCAACAACAACAACAACAACAACAACAACAACAACAACAACAACAACAACAACAACAACAGAATCAATAACAAACAGATAGATTCATACGTAGAACTAAAATATTGCCTTAAGTACAGTAAGTGAAGTGAAACAATCTTTAAACAAAACAAGTTTTTTTCATATAATATATGGGTACTACTAAATACCTAATAAGTTAACAACAGGGGAAGTAGGCCTAGAGCCTAGCTAGAGGATACTTGGCCGGTGATTGGTCTATACATTTTAAAAACGATCAGCGTTACTGCATTATATTTCACTAGTGGTTTCCAAATTTCAAACAAGCTCCTTCCGTATTTGTATCAGAATTGTAAATTAAAAAAAAGTAAATAGAATTACTTCTAGGGAGAGACTACTTGTTTAATAACTTTTGTACCAACGGAAATATCTTAAGATGGAATTGTTTACGAAAAAAAAAGAAAATTAATGCTTTTTTAAAATTCATGAATCGAGTTTCAGCGATAACAACATAATTATAAGGGATTTTTCGAGCGAGAAAACATCCTATTTTAAGAAACACCAGAATTAAATCCAACGAATTATTTTCCTCCACAGGACACACAGGTGCCGCCATCTTACCGAAAGTGGGTCAAGTTTTATATTGGTCGTGTCCTCAGCAAGGTCAAGAAAGATAAACAAAAGGAAGCGGAAGTTCTTGCCAGACGTCAGTACTATGGTTGGATGGCACGCTTTCAAGAGAAGTGGGTAGCCAAACAAGATGGCGCCACAAGTGCTTCTAGCGGAGACGATACCGATAGTGAGTGTGCACATTTAACAATCACGTAATTGTAGCATTTAATTAAAAAAAAAACGTTTAAATTATTACTTGTTTTGAGCCAAACTCTCAAAATTGAAATTACAAATTATAAGCAAGTCAATTTAGCTTGTTCTCAAAATACACGAACGCAAAAAGATACTAATGTATCATTTTAAGCATGAATACTTCTTTCACCAAATAGTTGTTTATGTGTTTTCCAGTAATACCGATTACCACACTTATAATGCTAAAATATTAATGGATTCATCCGATGTAATCTTCTAGGGATGAAAGGATACCTTTCTATATCCCTACTTTAACGCGTCCTAGGTCTCATTAAAGATCATAAACAACAATAAAACCAGGAATACTGGTCAGTCACATTATACTGACACCACTCAACGAGTAGAGAACAAGATGGAGGGTTTCAAACCTCGGACCGCCTGCATGGGAGGCAGACGCTTTAACATCAGCGTCACCATGTGCTAAATCATCCAATGTGTTTTTATTATTCTCCTTATAGTGGATCGCTCTTCAAAAAAGAAAGCTAAAACTGCGCCTGATGCCAGCGTGAGACCTAAAATCATCATTGAGCGACTACAGAGCATCATTGATAGTGACGGAGAATATGAGAATGAAATGCCAGTTCAACCTCTTCAAAAGGTAAGTAAGACATACTCGAAAGAGAAAGATTGAACAAACATTTGCCAACCAATCGTCATTAATGCTTTCAAGATATGATAAAAAGGAATATAGTATTTTTTACATTTGAGATAAAATATCTAGTACTGATGACACATAGGGTTACTGTTATAATATCATTTTGTCTCCAATATTTCTGGGTCGCTGCTGGGGTAGGACATCGGCTTTCAACGCAGGAGGTCCGGGGTTCAGTCCCAGCTGTGGCGACTTCGTTCCGTACTGTGCTTAACGTGACCAGCTTTGACAAGTCATGTATCCCCGCACTGTTTCTGTGTGGAAACAAATAAACTTGTCAGACGTGAGTCTTGCGATCTGTCCACAATATAGACTTAATAGTGCTGACTTTGGTCGCTAAGCAAGAACAACACACAACACACTTTTGGGTCGTTGCCCTACTTGGAATGAGATTTTGCAGAAAGTTATCACTTTATTGGAAGACATCAGAGGTGCTCAAAAAGTGGACGTTATACAGAAGTTTCATTTTGTAGTGGACCTAAAAAAATGTTTAACGATTTTGTGTTCTATTTTGTAGACCAGACTAAGGCGCACCGATTAGCCTTGCTCACTCCTCTTGCTTGGTGAGCTAGCTTGATCCTGAAGCAGAATTCACGGGGTAGAATATACAAACATGACACAGCTTACGTCTCGTCGTACACCATCTTATTCTTATAGTTATTGTTACGACGAGACGTAAACTACGCCGTGTTTGTGCATTCTACCCATGATCTCTAACTACGTTCTATTACTTATGGTGAGCTCAGGTTGCCAATATAAAATTTACGGTAGTATTGGGTTCCTTGGTTTCAACCAGGGGGCGCTTTGATCGTAGGTCTTCAAATGGGGAAGCGGTTTAAAAATATGGATCGGTAAAAATATTTTGCCCGCTACACCTTGTCGGTATCAGTATAATGTGACCAGCTGAGACAGAAGCCCACATATCCCCGCATGTCTAGGGGGAAGCTCATAAAATTGTCAGACGTAAGTCTTGGGGATCGTCCACAAGATAACCTCTATAGTTATGTTGGACTCAAATCAACTTGGTTTCATCCACAGCCTCCTAGTGAGTTTCGCCAATGGGCCCTGGAGATTTTCCGCGACTGGGACGGTGTCACCCTGGGTTACGGACTCCCTGCCACGTCTCCAGCCACTTCAAGGGAGGAGGATGAGGAGCCAGAGATTCCACCAGGGGTTTACAACTGGATGAGAAAGGCTTTTGCGCGTCTTGAAATCAAACGCCTGCGAACAGAGCTAAGAGCGTGTAGAAGGGAAAAAGAAAAAGAGCAGCAAGGGGGCAAAACAGACGATGGGAAAAAGAACCCCCAAAAGGGTGACAAATCGAGCAAGCACGTACATCAAGAATAGGCGGCTTCTGGTTTTATTAAAAAACTTCATAAAAGTGTATATCAAATGATGCACCAAATTGTCTTTTTTCTTTATACTAGCTCTGTAGTAAGTGTATATCAAATGATGTACCAAATTGTCTTTTTTTCTGTATACTAGCTCTGTAGTTATAATTATTGTTTGCAATTTCATTTAGCTTTTGGCTCGTGTAGGCTAAAAAGTTTGGAGCGGGAGTTGCCAAAGTATTTACAATAACGATTCTTAGATGTTTTTGTTGTTGTTGCTGTTGTTGTTGTTCTTGATGTCGTTGTTGTTATTTAGTCCACTAGTCTCTGTAGCTGGCGTTGAGGTTGAAATAATTTTAAGGAGGAGCTTTTACTTTCAGTAACTTTTTTGTACGTCTTCCCTTCATCAATTCACCAACCGAATTTTTTTTTTTGAATAAAGGTTATGCCAAAAGATATAATTATGTTTTTTCATACAGCCAAAAAGAAAACCTCGAATGAAGAGTCTCACCGACTCAAAAG
>RQTK01001360.1:0-5000 GCA_003991915.1 Elysia chlorotica | reverse complement strand
AAGTGGAGCTGGAGCTTCGACTTCTATGGATGATATCCCGTTGCCAGTAATGTTGAGAAAAAGAAACTGCCTCGAAAACGCTTTTGTACGCCTTTCTGAGAGAGAGAGAGAGAGAGAGAGAGAGAGAGAGAGTGAGAGAGAGAGAAAGAGAGAGAGATAGATAGATAGATAGATAGATAGATAGATAGATAGATAGATAGATAGATAGATAGATAGATAGATAAATAGATAGATAGATAGATAGATCGAGAGAGACAGAGCGATGTAGAAGGATGTAGGGGTTTGGGTGGGTTGCGGGGGGGGGGGGGGGGGGGGGGGGGGGGGGGGTGGGGGGGGGGGGGGGGGGGGGGGGGGTGTTGGACATGGGATAGAAGAGAGAGACGGAGTGCGAAGCAGGGGATACGTAGAAAGAGAGAAAGTAAGAGTAAGAGTTATAGTGAGAGAGTAAGAGAAAGTTAGAAAGAGAGAGAGAGAGAGAGAGAGAGAGAGAGAGAGAGAGAGAACGAGTGAGTTTGTTTTTACGGCACATCAGCACGGTAACCGTTTAAGGCTATATTCTGTCCATGATGTCCAAGGACAGGTAATACATTATACTAGTAGTTTAAAAAATCAGTGTGCGTGATTATCACAGTCAAATTTTACTATGCATACCAATCTTCTTCAGTCAGTCCTCAGTAGGCGCTGAGGACTAACATAGTAAGTAAATATGTTCTCTAATGGTTTTGAAGCAAGGTACAGATTTTTTTCCCGGTAAAAAAACGGACAGTCAACCAGAAAGTGACTTAGAGAAAATTGACACTGTGGAGACTCTTCCCCTCTCAGTAGGAAGGCGTGAGTTGAGAATGTCCAAGTCGGAGAGAGAGAGAGGAAGAGAGAGAGAGAGAGAGAGAGAGAGAGAGAGAGAGAGAGAGAACATAATATAAATAGTAATGTAAACAATATGATACGTACAATCTAAAAGTTTTTTTTTCAGTGAAGTTAAAACATTAATTTGAAAGGAATTAGGAACAGTTGTCCATAAAAAAATAAATAAAAGTGAATGCATTATGCATTTTAAAACTATTGAGGTGAATTAAATTATTAAAAAACAATAAAACGTTGAAAGGTAATCACTAATAATAGTTAAAATAAAATATAGCATAGAAAAACCCCCAATCCACAAATAGATTTTTTTAAAATGTGTAAGTGGGGAAAAACCACCATACGAAAATACAACCGAACACCGAATGCATTGTACATTCAATAAGTGTTACTATAAATGTAATTCCAGACAGGTTGAATTTGAGATTTGTGTGGCATCTGAACATTGTAATTAATAATATATTGTAAACCGATATGCACGATGTTTTACAGCATTGTTTTGAATGAAATCCATACCTTGATTCTCGGAGTTATGACAGCCATGGAAAGAATTGTTCGAAATTAAGCTGAAAACATAACAAAAGCGGTTTTCAAAATTATTAATAATTCGCTGAAGTGAGCGGCGATGTGAGCGGCGAATACCGTTCACGATTGCCACCACAATTCTACAGACCCCCACCAAAAAAAAGAAAAAAAAAGAAAAACCAAACAAACGAACAAATAAAAAGAAACAACAGTTTGCTTCAAAGTTCTTTTCTTGTGCAATGTGCAGCAAGAGGCATGCGGGGTATTCTTCTCTCGCCTTTTCAGATCTGCGCATATGCGTCATGACGCTTTGCATAAGCTTAAAAAAAATATTAAAATATTCTCCCATTTTAGAGAGCAAAGGGGGGGGGGGGGGTGGTGGCGAACTTCCTCAAGTGGTGCAGTTTTAGCATCTCAATCTAGAGGCTCGAGGTTTGAAACCCACGAGTGGTCAACAATGTATTTGTCCAATTTTGACCCCTACTGGTCGTGGTCGGATCGGTGTCAGCCTGAGACAGGGGTGCAGGTCTTCCCGCACTGTCTCCTGTGTGGAAGCACAGCACATAAAATCGTTCCACGTTAATCTTGAGGCCCATCCCCAATATTGCGTATATAGTGCTGTCGTTGGACGTTAAGCAAGCTACTCAACTTAACTCGACTCCTCAAATTCACAAATCTGGATTTTGGGGGCCGTCCACAATATAGCCTACATAGTGCTGACATTGGAGTTAAACAATCAACTGAACTCAACTTAACTCCTCCAATTCAGAAATCTGGAAATCCAGAGTATGACAAGTACATGAAACAAAGCCTGGGCAAGTTTCTACCCGACTGTCTGAAAAGCGTGATGTTGAGCCGACCCCCGGACCCCATCGAGTTCCTGTCCTCGATAGATAGATAGATATAGAGAGAGGGAGAGAGAGAAAGATTGAGAGAAAGGCAGATTCTTTTTACACGTCAGACGCTCGGGTATAATTACATGTAAAGTTTTTTACATACTGCCCAGTCCATAAATAAGAATAACAAAACTTTGAACAAATTAAAACATGTTGCAACAGGATTGCAAGTAATGTGCAAATGTCTTATATGAGAGTTATTAAACAAACCAAATTAAGGTTCTATCGACTTGAAAATTGGTGTACTTTTTTCATTCTTTACAGCGCCGTTGAAAGTCAACTGTACATGCAAGAGAAAGAGAAGTACCTCAAAAATATACACGTTAAAGAAGGAAAAAAATAAAGTTACATGTACTGAAAAGTAACAATTTGAGAACAGATATAAAAGAAGAAAGAAATAGATAGAGAGAAAGAGAGAGAGAGAGAGAGAGAGAGAGAGAGAGAGAGAGAAAGAGAGCGCAAAGTAAGAGAAATTTAATGGCAGAATGGTTGGATTCTGTGCAAATGAAGGAGATAGAGTGCACATTTCGAAATTTATAAATTAAAAAACAAAAAAAAACAAAAAAAAAACAACCCGTCCCCCAAACCCAACCTCAAAATGAATAACATTGTAGCCTAAGTATAATTTAGACCATATGTAGTTGTTATAAACCCCATCCACTAACACACTTATGCATGAAAAAGATTGAAATAGTTTATCTACACTGACACTAAGAGAATTATAATAGCATTACAGAGAAAACATTTTACAAACGTATTTATTTTTTTAAAGAAAAATATCCTGTTATCATTGTTGCTAGTATATGAAGTATGAGTAGATCTGGAATTTTTAGGTATTTTTCCGTAGAAATTGGAAGTAGGCTTTTAGTGAAAATGTCGGAAAATGATTGGGTTTTGTGAGTTTAGAACCCTCGACTTGTAGGTTGCTACTTGAAGAGGGAATGGTTTATACCACAGAATATTGAGTTTTGCAGAAGCACGAACATCATATAAAAGTCATTAAAATGTACCAGCTCAAGACAAAAGACTCCTTGCCATACAGAAGAAATCAAGGAGTAGCTGACTTTTAAAATCCATATATGCCGCAATATGGTTGGTTCAATGAAGATTATTGTTTTTTTTTAAAGAGTAAATGATTATGATTTAATCTGACAAACTTTGGTTTTAATCAATGCACTAACAAAACTATATATTATTGTCTAATTGGCAAAAATAAAAATCATCGAATTATTTAGACGTCCGAAATCTGTCAAGATGGGCTACCAACTTTAAATAGTTAATATATTAATCATTATACACTGAATTTATACCTCAAACTAATAATCCGTATTTAGGAATAACTGATTATTATATACCCTTTTAACTTTTGTATAATCTTTATCAACACCAATCTTTTTGCACATACATAGCTTATCTTAGTTGCACCTCATTTTTGCTGTCCATTATTCGCTTACCAATAACGATTAAACACAGAAAACGCAATAGAATTACAAATACATGTACAGAAGATGAATGGAACCAATATGATCGCTGTGAGAGAAAAAATCGATGAAATATGACAAAATGGATTTGTCTGTCAAACCAGTAGGATCGAGATCAAGTCAAATTATATCTGTCTTTTCCATTAACGCTAAGATGTTATTCTCATCAAATTGCAGTAACAATTATTTAATCAATTAAAATCATTGAAAAATGAAGAAATACATGAAAATACGGTATCGTGCACAGTAAATGAACTCTTGCTTGACTAAGGCGCTAAGAATTTAGAGAAGATCAGGTAACCTATTTGAAATACAATGTTAAATGTACACACCAGTATGTTTTCCGCGTGTATTTTCGATGTGTATATTTTATTTTCTGTTCACACCACTCTGCGCAGCCAATTTGCATGTGTATATCAGAGTCAAAAATACACAAGCGTCCAGAGCATTCAGACCATGTGTATTTTTCACTCTGTTTTCGGCATGCACCAAACCAGAGTGTTCACACCAGTCTGTTTCGCATGTGTATGTTTGACTCTGATATACACATGCAATCAAGGGGTCACTGCGCATGCGGGAACCCTAGTGACCCGCGGTCTTCAAAACAAACACATAAATGGCGACTGCAGAAGCCTTTATATAATGTCTGGAGGAACGACCAATTTTATATGATATAAAAAATCCAGGCTATTAAAAAAATTCTGTTTGCTCTTTTTCCGTTTTGCTGGGAGAGATTGTAAGAGCAGAAAACAATTGCATCTTCCACTTCACTGGTACTCCATTGTTCTTCTTCGCTAGCAGACGTAGATCTAGGTTTCTAGTCTTCATTGTATGCCGCCATTTCGATCGATGCCGTCAAACAAACAAGATCACGTGACAGTCGATGCGCATCGCATCTAAATACACACTCGGAAAATACACAACGTCTGAACACTCTTAAAAAACAGAGTGCAAACTACACATGCGTTTGCTTGTGTATATTTGACTCTGCGAAAAGTACACGCCGTCTGAACAGAAATAATTCCAAGGACATACGCATGGAAAAAATCCTTCGTCTGTACAGTCCAAAAATGAAGAAATACATGAAAATACGGTATCGTGCACAGTTAATGAACTCTTGCTTGACTAAGGCGCTAAGAATTTAGCGGGAGATCAATGTTCATGAGGTAAAGTCAAATACATTTAAATTTATATGGCAGATGAAATTACATCAAGGATATGAATCTATACAAACTGT
>RQTK01001359.1:88528-104551 GCA_003991915.1 Elysia chlorotica | reverse complement strand
AGAATTGTTACTTAAAGATTAACTAGGGCAGTGCTGACTGCAGTTTAACGTTTAGATCCAGTAATTCCTTCTGGATCAATATTTGTTCCTTGAACATTAAGTGTGTAGCAGCTTAACAAATTAAAATCTGTAACGTAAGCCCTTGACAAATTTTTACTGAACTTTGAGTTGCCACTTCTTTTAATTGAAAACCAAAAAATTTACATAAAACTGGCACCCCTGTAATCGTTGCCACCACATAAGTCAAGGCAACCTAAAGTAAATTTGCAATTGATTAGATCTTTTTTCCTTGACACCTCTTTTGAACTTCAAGGATTCTTAAAGATTTTAATTTATTGATAAAAAATGGCACACAACTCTAGGACTTTACTTGAGACCTAAAAGTTGTTAAACTATGAGAGAGATTTTTCTCTTTTTTTTTTTAAATAGAAGACAAGATTTCCAAGAGTGTACCTTGGTGAAGTGTTGACAGCAGTTCAAAGTCTAGATTCACTAAATGCTTAGTGTAAAATGGCATGGTACATTGAGTCCAAAAGTATAAGTGCATGACAAACTTTACTGAAGTCTAACTTTTTTTTTTTACTAAAAATCTGTAAATCTACAGAAAATTGGCATCACTGTAAATCCTCACAGTCATAAAAGCTGTACCTGCAGTTCGTGGTGTGGACGTCAGCAAGTAGCAGACAATGATGGACAGAACATAGAAGCAGAGCGAGTAGAAGGTGGAGACCTCTCCTAGGATTGTCGTTTGCAGTTTGGACAGCTGATCAAACAAGTCCATGATCACCTCACGTTGCTCCTGCGTAGATTTCTAAATATACAGAAAAAGAAAAAAAATATACAAAGTATTGTTTATATCCTGCGTTGAAACATGTAGAGAGTCAGGTTTACCACAGCTTGACTTATTTGAATTATGGCCATGGCACTTTCCAGCGCTTTGTCTCTGACACTCCGACAGCTTTCTCGATCCTTGAAGTGAGCTCTCTCTATTTTCGCCTGTCATACCAGTGTAATCAAATTGGATACTGTACCAGTGTGAAATCTCTGTTAAGCATTGTTAGCAGGGTTGTTTTAAGTCCACCATGTAGGTTGTTTCAGCGCAATATAAAATAGGCTCTTGTTGCTATATTAGTGGGAATTTCCTTGTCTATATGTAGGATGTGACCAAAAAAGCTCCAGGCTGATCAAAGTAAAATATTTTCCATAAAAACTGGTACCTGTAATAAGATTTTTTTGCTTCTCTTAATAACTCTCTTTATAGCAAGGGTACTCATTAGTCTCAAAATAAGACTCAAGGAGGATTTTATTGAAAGATTTACATTTTTAGCCCCAATCTTTGAACCATGGTTCTTAAATTTCTGGCGATTAAGCAATTACAGTTCCCTCCACTCGAATTGCAAATTAAATAGGGCCTATGGTAATATGACAAGGACCGGGCGTAAAGCGTAATTTGCCGCGTTTGGGAGTAATAAATTACGCCCAAAGTGTAATGTTGGCAGGTCTGTGAATACAATCACACTTCCCTCCACTCCATTACTGTTAGCTACATGGGCAGAAATAATTTTTGTTAACTGCATAAATACAATGCCCATCCATCCCTTCGCATTCTCAAAATCACCTTAAGGTCGTCAAATAGCACTTGCACTGTCTTGGAGGAAGCGTTGATGATGTTGTTGAGGCCGACAGTCTGGTTCATCAGCCTCTCCTGGTTCTCCAAACTCTGGCTCTGCGACAGCAACATGTTCCTCTGCAACTCGTGAGAATTTTCTAATTGTTCCGCAACCTGGGGAGAGTGGAATATTTTTATCATTGCTTTGCTTGGCTGAGTTTAGTGTTGGAGACTGCATTGGGCTAGGTCTAGATGGCTTGCGACGATCATCGTGTAACTGTAAGCATATTGCTAGCACTGATTACGTAGCGAGAGAGGGGAGATTGTAGGCCTTGTTAGTGATAAATTTGATGACTCATGACTAGCAGGGGTACGGCATTGCATAAGTGAGAGAAAGGTGTATCAAAATGAGCTGATTTTTTTTCTAGAAACTCTGTCAGCCAGCTGGGTGAACTCACTTATTTCTATCTGTTTAGCGATTGTTTGCTGGCTGACCACAATGTATTTCGGTTTACTGTATTACCGTAGGTTTTATGACAGGGAAACAGAAGGAAAACGTAACTATTTAGATTTTTTCGGTTAAGCTGGGTTTTTCTGGTTTAAGTGTGTTCCACTGTATTAAATTAAACTAACACTGACACAATTAGAAGGGGACAAATTTAAAGAGGGAGTTTCCTCAGATTTAATGCTCAATCATTTTTCTATCAGGCTAGTGATTGTAAGTTTTTTTAAGCTTTGAGTAAGATTTTTATAAAGGCCAATATTTTTCTAACGAAAATAATTTTCATTTCATTATAAAATTTTAAAAATCATATAAATTCCAGTTCAGCATGCCATTGCCCACCTGAGAGCTGCTGTCAGATAGTCTTGTTATGGTATTCTCTGTGTGCTCATGCCAGACTTGAGCCTGTAGGAAGTAGCAAATATTCTGCGTGTGGGTGAAGAATGTGGTGAAAGAGCTGAGATCCGCCTCCCTCATGTCTTTCACACAATCTTTCACCTCATCTTTGTCCGAGCATGAGTAACTTGATCTTCCCTGCAGCTGAAAGTTTCATACAAAACAAATATATATCTTTTTAACCTTTTCACATTGCATGATTTAATTAAGGCCTATTTGTACTCTTTGAAAACACACTACTTTGAGAAATTTTTAAAAATTTATGGAGGGTAAAAACTTTGATCTTTATTACTGTAAAATGAATGAAGTGCAGATCAAGGTGATAGCACAAGAGAGCATTAATGCAGACAACATGAATGTGGCATGATGGGAATAGGTCTAGGTGTTACAAAAAAGGTCTTTATAGCCGAATCATGATGTGCTACATTAAGTATTTTACGCAGCCTTGGTTTTAAGAAGATTGATATACAATTTAATAGTATATATAAAATTACTTGTAATTACATCAACATATTCAATTAATAAATCTACAACATGGGTATAGTAATAGTTTGCTCAACTGATAAATTTTTTAATTACCAAAAAAAAGCTTCAATAATTGTTATGCAAATTAGGGGGGCCTACTTCAAGAAAACAATTCAGGTAAGCCAAAGAAAGACGAGTCTGAGTGTCATCTGATAGCCGTTTGCACCCAGCGTGAATCGTGGCCATGGCATTGACCCAGCACTGTCCATATCTTGGCATCTCAGACTGCTTTTGCATCAGCTCAAACTGCCTTTTGCCCTCGCTGTACCTTGTGTGATCAATGCTGGTTCCCAACACGAGCAGTGTCGGAATCAGTGTTAGCCAACACAGACAGAGCACAGATTGAGCAACCATTGTAGTAATAAAGTGTCCACCAAGTTTGATCACCCTGCTAAAAAAAAAAGGAAAGAAAAGATGTGTAACATTTATAAACAAAATACCTATCTGCTTCAGATAAACTATAGATGGCTTTATTATAGTTTTCAGACGCAAGCAGATTCTTCTTTTTTGTTGTTTTATTTTGTTTAAACCAGTCACTGTTCAGTATTTAAGCTTGGGATTAAAAAAAAAAACATTTTTCAGTCTGTCTTCAAGAGGAAACTTATAGAAATCTAGATCTCTTCTTTTAAGCCAATTCCACTCAGACCACTGTGATTTGTGTCAACTCTAACCTACATATTTTACCTACGAAGACTTCTAAAGGAGTTGGGATAAAAGTGTTATAATTTTAAGTGAATAAACTTATATTCCTAAATTACAATAATATTGAGACATCTCTAGAGACTCTTAGTCAATTAGAAATTGGTCAATGAATCATTGAATGTTGGTCTGCTCCGTGTACACCTGATTGAAGCTTCCACGGTCACTAGATCAATGAGATTCGATGACGGTATTCAAATTACCTTCAGGTTTGGTTTCTTTTTTTTAATATGAAATTATGAGCTTTATTTGCTAGACTAATAGGTTGCAGACCGTAGACGTAGAATATTAGTGCACGAAAATCTTTGCAACGAAATAATACGCTAGGTTCACTAAAACAGAGGATGTCCCAAACCCACATTCGCGTTTTACCTTGTACCATTGGTTTATATTTTGCCATTTGGTTAAATCATCTGTTGCCATCTACATGTACACATTCCTAAAAGAGAGAAACAATAACATTGGAAATGGGAGTGGATTTATGGTAGTCTCGGTCTCTCTGATCAGTGATCACCTTACAAAGTCCACAGAAGGCCTACGGTAACTTTAAATTTGGACACCTGGTCTGTTGCAACAATATTGAGACTAGGCCTACCACATTTTACCGTTTTTACCTTTACAACAAGCCTTTAAGTCAATAGATCTATTTTTCACTCTTCTTAATTCAGTAGGCCCTATTGTTTACTATTGTATCTGGGCTGAGTTCATCTAGAATCTAGAATCTATTTTTTTTGCCAGAAATTTGCCATTTAACGCACTAGATCTAGACCGAGTTTCTAGATTTATATGAAAGCGTTTCTGACTAAATAATGAGCATTAACGCTGTGTATTGTAATTATTTTACTTAAAAGAATAAAATTGTAAATAAAATTAATCCTTCTTTATAAGAATGTTAAATTATGAGAAAGCTTCTAAAACTTTTATTAGACAGTGAAACCTACAAATTTGACTAGAACAAAAACACTCAAACAAAGTGCATATAGCAAAATTGGGACAAACACACATACATGCAATAAAGAGGCAGAAATGTTGTTCAAAGGAAGATCAAGGATCTACAAACTTCATGTTTTGAGAAAATTGATCAAGGATTTAGAAACCTGTGAATCCTTTAAATTGTTTATAAAGAAAGGGTATCAAACCTAATGTTTTGTTCCAAGTGGACACCGTAATTTTACAAACACGGTATCTATAAAAACATATTGCTGGCCAAAGCAGTTTAATTGTTCTGCCTACTGTTGTTGACTGTGCTTCCCAAAATTTTGACTTAGAAGGCAAAGGAGCACATTCAAACTTGTAACCTATTGACTACAGGTGGTTGATAATTGACTGAGATATCACTTTATACCTCAAGAAAAAGTCATAAAAGTATTTAGAAATTGTGTGTTGTTGTTCTGTTACATAAAACTATTTGTTAACAAACAAGACTACAGCCTGTGAAACATTAAATACCCTCGTGATGTGTCCTTTTGCTTAACATTTGACCAAACCCAGAGCCTTCTCGCATCACTCGATAGGTGGTCAGATCCTTTTTTTTTTTCTAAATGATAATTTATGTCAATAACTTTGCCCTAGTTTTGAAATTTTAATCGATTTTCTCCACAGAATGTTATAAGAGTTATGACAAACATTCATTGACACAACTAGTAACGCAGCAGTAAAAGAAAGACACTGAACAAGATGGCAGCGCCTCATTCATGCTGCAGCTCCACTGATTCGCCGCAACAAAAGTCATCGTCAAGCACCGCTACTCTGGCAAGAGCTGTGGATCTTTTTGTAATGACAAAATTCGAAAAATGCCTCCAAGTCTGCTGTAATGTAATCGAATCTTCCAAATATGAGCCGGAACAAGAGAGGTAACTCTATGTTAAATTGTTATGATTTTAAAGTAGACACCTGGTGTGAAATGTTCTTGCACCAAACAGGCTGCATGTTTTCTTCATTGTGAATTCAATTTATTCAGGATTTTTACTCTGTAAGCACTCTGTGTCTTAGTCTAAGGAAAAATAAAGAAATATTTATTTATTTAATTGTATTTTTATAAAACGATCTACATTGATAAAGTCTCTAGACATGCATGTCAATTGAGCTTTACTGAATTGGTCTCTAGAAGTCATTTGGCTCAAGGTTGAATACACCACCCTTTTGACTTAGTGTCATGGCATATGCTATATAGATAAGTCTTTCAAAGAATCACAGTTTTTGAAGCAAAATGATTTAATTCATCCGTTGTCATTCTCGTATGCTGAACTTCTCCCAGAAACAATGAAGTGATAGAGGCTGCGGCGGCTCTAGGGATCCAAGCTCTGGCAGAGATGGATCAATGGCATCACACCGTGTCCTTCATCATAGAAGTCTATGGAGCGATTCATCTATGCACGGCTCGCATCATACAAGTGTGGTGGGTATTTTGATAGCAATAGTGATTCATTTTGTTTCTTTTTTTTTTTTTTTAATTTAATTTGAAAGAGCTCCCTACCTATGTGTAAATGTCTAGGGAAAGGGGGGATATGATATTATGTGTATGTGTAATTTTCACTTTACTTGAAATATAATCCATGGATAAATGTTTTTAAAAAAGCCATGGATAAATAGTGTCAGAAATCTGATTTACAAGGACTTTTATAGAAATTCTAGTAATCTAAATTGTTTGGGTTCTATTTCGTATTGATTTAGATTTTAGTGAGACATGAATCTGAATCAAAAATAAAGTTAAAAACACATTTCTTGGCAGCAATAATTGTTTTATGATTTTAAATCTTAATTTTATTTTTTTGTTACTCAATGTAAGGTGTAATTTTCTGAGTTTGTGACGAATAGCCAATTTTTTGTCACAAGCTAACCAGATGATCCATTACTGTAGTGATGAAGTTAAGATCTTATCATTATTTAAATGCAAATTGCAACCTCTGTTTGTTGCAATGTGATGCATTTAGTTCTATAGCTCGATGTTTTTTTGTTTTTCTTCCTGAATTAATTTGGCAGCCTTTTTTTTCTTATATTTTTTTTGTCTCTAGTATACTTCTGCACGCCCATGTAGAGGAATATTTGCCTTGCCATAAACTTGTGCAGACATGGCTGACACACCCTGACAATGTGACCAGCAAGCAATGTGCTCAGGTAAAGAGATCAGGCTTGTCCTGATCTGTGTTCAGTGCGTAATTATACAGAAAAAAGAGAAAAAAATAAACACAATTTATCATCTTATCAGAGACTATGGATTTAGTGAGACGTTTCACTAAAAGAGCTCACTGTGCTTTTGGCCACAGAGCTTGCTTTATTGCAATTAAGACTGTTGAACAATGATTATGTTTTACTGAACATTTACATCATTATGGTTTTGTTGTCATTGTTGTTGTTATCAGCATATTTTATTTTAGCTATTGAGGATGGTTAGAAATGTATTGGTGTTGTTCTTTTTTAATATAATTACTCTCTTGGATAATGCATTGTTTTCAATGCTTGACATAGAATTAACTGTATTTAAAGAAGAATCAAATAAATATACAGAATACTTGTACTTATTAAAGTCAGGCATATATATATGGGTCAAAAGGCTGCAGCTTATTATTAATTAGAAAATTTAATGAAGTATTTGTTTTCTTTTCCAAGTCCCTTTCATCTTAACTTAACAGAGACACAGTATTTTTCTAGCAATGCTCATGAAATCGCACCATGTTTAGGGTTTTTCCAAAATTCTTACCTTGTAAACCAATTAAAAAGCAAGAGAAATTTGCGCAGAATTAAAAATTTTGGCTTTTTATATTTTGAATAAAAATAATGTCCATTTCACCGCTTACAAGTACGCAATGTGACTCGGTTGAGTGAATCTTATTTTACTCCAGGTGATTCGTGTCTACAGCGAGCATATTCTACTTCCCTTGGGTCAGTTTGGAGTTCTTGAAGAGATTGTTCGCAGTTGCCCTGGTTTGAGTAAAGAGGAAAGCCTTGCTTTGCTGGAGCTGCCCCAAGTAAGACAGGTGGGCTGCCTTGTGTTCTCTAGTTGTGTATTGTTTGGTGTGCATCTCATGAGTCTGAAGGGACAGAGATGTTGAGAAAAGGGGGCAAACTGGCTCAAGTGGTAGAGCCTTTCTCCCGAGATCAGAAAGTCTGCGGCTCTAATCCACGATTGGTAAAAAATGCACTTTTCTAATTTTGTCCCCTACTAGTTGGGTCGGTCTCAGTATTATACTGTGTCAATAGACAGAGTATATAATATTATGAATTCTTTTTTTTTTTTTAGTTGGTATTGGTTTTAAATGATTGCATCCAGATTTTTTTGGGTGGCCTACCAAAATTATTTGACTGAGACACATATTATGCCGGAATCTTTTGAAATTTAAAGTACTTTTTTTTTAATGAAGACTTATATATATCAGGTTGTTCAGAAAATGATTTAAAATATTTCAGCATTTGTATGGACTATTGTAGGAAGCAGCTTCAATGTGTCAGCGTGGGAATGGGCTCAATGAGTAAATATTTGTTTTTTATATTTTTGAAGGTTTTGTTCCCAAAACCAGATCTAAAGATAACTTCTTTTTTTTTTTCGATTTAAGTGTTTAGTTTATGTGATTCATATGCATTTATAAAGAATATATAAGTGTGCCCTCAATGGTAACATTTGATGTGTTTTTAATTATGTTTGGCTATAAAAATATTCTTTTATTTCAGACTGGGCGCTATAAAGATGCAAAGGACTTGGCCCACGAGAAGGGCGTTATACCAACTCAGCTTCTTTTCAATTCAGAAAATGAAGAAAGTGAGACAAGAGTTATAGAAACACCCGGGCTTATCAAAGAAGACCTTTTCTCTCGCAAAAATAACAGCACATCTACTTCTGAAGGCCCAAAAACACATGCTTCTAGTCATAATGGTAAGAGTACGCTTAATTTTGTCTTTTATTGTCTGAGAGTTAAAATTTTTGGCTCTTCCTAGAGCTAAGAATTTTTTTAACAAAAGAGCTCTTGCAAATATCAGGAACTGTTAGATAATTAGGCACATTATGGGTAAATTAAACATTGCAGTAAGCTTTTGACTCGTCTCATGATATGCAGAGAAGGATGGATGAATTGTAAGCTGTCGCAAATTTGTACTTACGTCTCTATGTGACTAGGTAGTAAGTAGCATTATATGATAACTATCACTTACAAAAGAACATGCATACTCATAGATGAAACTATCATAATGTTGAACTCGAGTCATTAATCTGAGGGAAACAATTGTGATTATTTTGATTTAACATTGTTTTTTTTGGCTTTTCCTCAGACCCTTTCAACCTATTTACCATTTGCAAAAAGCTTTACTGTTCCTTCTATGGTTACATGAAAGTCAGGTGGAGAGAAAAGTTCATTTTGCTGGCAATGGCTGCCTTTGCTCTGTGGGCTGCTGTACAAACGCAATCAGGTGATTATTTAATTTTACGTTTGTTGTGATTGGCAGATCTTTACTATACACTGGTACCTAGTAGAATACAATGTATAGTCAGTAGAGTTTTTATGGCACCCAATACCTAAAGTTCATGATATATTTGATTCAAGAGCACTTTGGATACCCACCTGCATAGCCAATAAAGAGACAATCTTGCCTCAAAAGCGTTCGTTATAAATAAACATCAAATAAGTTAAAAATAACAATTGTTTGAAAATTGTTCATTCATTTTTCTAAATAAAGTATATTTACTTCATAATATTCATATTTTGTATTATTTTAGATCTTTTTCTTCTTTCTTTTAATTATTACTTTTTGTTTCAATTAGATCCAGAGTTTTCTAATTGAATAAGTACTGTAGGTGAGAATGTCGTCAAATATTTCCCCCCTATTGTTGTGCTTCTATCCTTTGACTCCTTCAATTTTATGTACCTGCCTGCCTGTTAGTTTATGTGTCCAACTCACCTTTACTTTCTGCTAGTGTTATTATTTTTCTGAAATCTTTACACATCTATTGTTTTTGTTTTTTCCCTACTATTTTAATATATAGGGCATTGATTTATTTATTCATATATAATTATACATGTATACTTTTACAGTATTTGTCGCCTGAAAGTTGACCGGAAATGAAGAAGGCCCGTATTTTGAGCTGGACATAGATCAGTAACCAGTGATCGTAGCGAAAATCTGAAAACAGATTCGTAATCAGCGATCCAAAATTAACAAAGTCTACGCGTAGAGATGCTGAAAAAATGCATAATAAACAATTTCATAAGAAATGGTTTTTGTGGGTTGTTTGTTGCTTTTGTTTGTTTGAGCTACTACTGTTTCTTTTGTTCTTTAAAACTACATTAAAAATGATTTCAATAAATAGAGGTCCTAGGTCAGCAGCTGCATAACTCCACGGGAGGCTCGCTCAGCGTTGGGCGTGTCATGGTCCTGCGGTAGAACATCGGCTTCCGACGCAAAAGGTCCGGATTCGAGTCCTGGCGATTGCGCTCCCTACTGGTTGGGTCGGTGTCAGTATAATGTAAGCGGCTGAGACAGGAGTCATGGCATCCCCGCCCTGCCTCGTGTGTAGCAGCACATACAATTGTCAGACGTTACTCTTGGCGCCCGTCCACAATATAGCCTATATAGTGCTGATGTTGGACGTTAAACCAACTCAACAACAACAACTCGTTCAGCGTTGGGTTCAGGTTCGGACCCAGTAGCGTCGTCTATTTTTTTCTTTTTGAGTACAGCCATTTTAGTATCATCCATTGAAGTATTTCTTCATTCACATCCATCTCCTATAAGTATAACTGAAACAAATAAAATGAGACGATGCTTCTACT
Source organism: Elysia chlorotica (assembly GCA_003991915.1). Taxonomy (NCBI): domain Eukaryota; kingdom Metazoa; phylum Mollusca; class Gastropoda; family Plakobranchidae; genus Elysia; species Elysia chlorotica. Next base: position 94,059 of record RQTK01001359.1, on the reverse strand, counting down.
TAGTTCTAGGCAATAATAACACACACTGGGAATTTTTCTCGTCACGTGATTTTGTCGCTCAGTTGATAGACGTTTGGAGGGAAGGTGCGACCATCACTCTGTTTCTACCAGCTCGCCCTTTTTTCGCGCAGTTTTATGTCGCCGATTTGTAGGGAAGGTGCGACCTCCACTGTGTTTCCACCTTTTGAGACTGCACTGTTCATACTTAAACATTACTTTTTTTTTTGTGCCTCGGTGAGACATTATTATTTTATATGTAAATTATTAAAATACCCATCAACGAACAATGAGAATATATCACAATTTATAGTTTTTCTCTACTTTATCTCTATGGAAAGCTCCCAATTGAACTAGCCCATCCTTCTTATAGCCATGTAGTTGCTTTGCACAGCTGTAGGTTTAAATGTTGGTTGGTTCATATTGAATTAGAACTGAAGTAAAATCCGCTTAAGATCAATCTCTTGGGGACAGCTTAAAAGTTTATTCCATCATACCTTGATAAATAGTAAATAGTGACTGTAAATTTTTGTTTAAAGGGAATTGGTGCCTAAGAAAGAATTTATATAAAGCTATTGTTTATCTAAAACATATATTTTTAGGCAGATTTTACTGTAGTTGTTTTGGAGATGAGATGTTCGTATTGTTGCTGTTATTCATCCATTGATCTTGGTCTTTTGTCCGCATGTCCAATCTTATGTAGTTGTATTCTGCAAGATTGTTGATACTTCATGAATACTTGGTATGAGGGGGAAACTGGCAAAAGTGTTAAAGAATTGGTCTCTCAATCAAGAGGTCCCTGGTTCAAAACCCACAACAGGCCAAAATATGTTTGTCCCATCTCTTCCCCTATAATGTGACTAGCTGAGGCAGAAGTCATCGTATCTCTGTACTGTCTTTGTGTGACAGCACGTAAAATTGTCCAACGTTAGGTTTTAGACCATTCACATTAAAGCTTTGTCTGCTGACGTTTGTATGAACTTTCAAACAACTTTGGTTGAAGCTTAATTTTATTGTGAATTACATGTACATCCTGAAGCTAAAAAAGTCTGGGTAATTAGGGAGACAATTTTGCTTATGAACAACATTTTGGAGAGGAGAAGAAAAACAGAATTTAGACTGGGTTTTTTTGTATATATATGCAAAATACATACTGCGATTTGAAGATAGATCTCTGTATTGGGACCCTATAATTTTAAAGGTTTTCTTTCTTTCAGCCTTTTTCTGGAAATTCTACAAACCAATATTATATCAATGTATTTTGTTCTTAATTTACAGGAGATTCTGTGTCAAGTCTTCAACGTCTAGTCATCCTGTGGCAAGGCTTTTTTCATCGCTTGAATCTGATGTTAAGGAACTCTTAATGGAACTAAGTTTTCAAGAAGTTTTGTGAAATAATGCTGGTGCAATCAAAATGGACACATATTTTTAGTGTCTTGGAAAACTGTTTTTTTTTTTGTTGTTTTTTTTATTGAAAGTCGTCTCTGGTCTGAGTGAGAGAATGGACCTTTTACTGGCCTCAGGTTCTCATGGCAGATCCAGTTTGGTGATTTTGCCATAAAGGATCCCTCGGGAGAACCTAGGAGACATTAAAAGAGAGAGAAACCCAGTTTGGTGATGGGTCTCCAGACTGTGTGGGGATGATTTTTATTGTTGGTTTTTTAAATTAAGTGAATCAAGATTCAAGTTATTTAAAGCCATGATAAATGCTCAGTTGTTTTGTGTGTTTTTTTTCTTAAACAGAATTGGAACTGGAGTGATGAGAGTTGAAAATCTTAAGATTTTTTTTTATATTAATTTTTGCCTGTACAAATGGAACACCGACCCAAAGAATGTGTTTATCAAACCTTTATTTGGCCTAAACAGAATCATCCTTTTTTTTTTCATTATGGCTAGATAAATATTTCTTGTTTGCATCAAATGAGTCATCAATTGTTTGATGTTACTGTTATATTGTTCAGCATATGGCCATAAATTCTCTAGTTCTAGCTCTATTAAATTATGTAATCTTTTGACAGTTAGGGTATACAGTCACCTAGGAATTTAGATTTTCATGTCTTATTTTTGTAGTAATAATTTTAATAATAAATATCAAGAGAGCAAAAAAAATTTTCTGAACCATTTTGTAACGAACAAGTGATTGAAGTTTATTTTTATAACATGGTTATAAAATAACCATTTCCCATTTTAAGTTTTTGTGATGTGAATTTATACATGTATGTTGTTCTGCACATAATAAATTCCTTTGATTTATAAAATGCATGTGTTGGATTTATTTATTTTATAGTGAAAATGAATATTGGTCACAACTATATAGTTGGGTGATGTTACTGAAGTTGTTTTTTTTAATTTTAAAGGTCATTAAATAAATGACCAATACAAAAACTGCACACAAAAATTGAATTGGCTGCAGCTTCATATTATTATATCTTATTTTGACGCCAATTGTCTGCAACAGAGTTCAGTTGGTTTAAAGTTCAATTTCAGCAACATAATTATAGGCTATATTGTGAACAGACCCCAATACCGATGTCTTACAATTTCATGTGCTGCCACACACAAAACAGGTGTCAGAATCATTTGCTCAATGTTTGTTTGTTGTTTTATTGTTTTGTTTTTTTTATTTTTTGTTCAGGCTAATGGTAGTGTTGCGTGCATGCAATTTTACTGCAGTGCATAATTGTTTGGTGCCGCCAGGTAGTCAGAAAAACTCACCAAAATAAAAATTTTGCGCAAAGAATAAGAGTTAAACTAAAGTGAGCTAGTAAATTGAATGTCTTTCAACACTTTGCATTGCAATGCTGAAAGCAGCTGATCTATTATTTACTATCATTTCAAAATACATGTAGTAGATAACCAAATTTTCTATTTACATTAAAATTAATAAAAGAGTTTCCAATTGTGCAACATAGCCTGAAATTTTTTAGTACATGTGTCAGTGTGTCCAACCCAAGCTAAAGACTGACTCAGATTTATGCACAATGTATTTTATTTGAAAGATAAAAAGCTGGAGTTAAACAGCACACATTTTTTTATATCTTTATTGATTCATTAATGATTTTTAGAAAAAGTTTACAAATAGTGTGATTTTAAGAGCATTTCTGGCAAAATCACTGCCACTCCCTAAATTATAGTTATAATAATTAAATGCCCTTTGTGTTTTAGTCATTCCACTTCAATGAGTTGGTTTTCTATTTATTCAAATCTTTAAATAAATTCTAACAGTGTTGTCCCTCATTTCTCTGAGATGATTCATAACATGGAGCAGTAAAGCAACATTTAGTTCAAGAGATACAGATTTTGTACGTATAAACATGTCAATCATAAAAAATTATTTTAAAATACATGTTACTCTGGTATACAACCAGTATGTATTTCATTTTCTTTTTTTCTATGACCCTGATAATTATCTTTAGACATATGGAGACTCAATGCCCTTTCCCATTGGTTTTAACCTATCTCATAAAATTTTGAATCGAGTTTCCAATGTAGAAATTAATATTTCCTTCCATAAAATGCATGTGTTGGATTTATTTATTTTATAGTAAAAATGGTGGGGCGAGGTGGGGCTATTTTTTTTAAAGAAAGTATTGAAACAATTATCTCTGGAATTTATATATATGCAGATATTTTTTAAGGTTAAACATGCATGCAATAGCAACAAAACAAGATAATGGAAATTGGTAAACTTGAACACGAGAGACAAATACATCTTGCACGAGAAGAAAAAAATATATATATATAATTATATAAAAGAAAACAAAAGAACTGGATTTTCAGTTGGAACAGTTTATTTACATGCCCCTCCGACCTCTCAAAGTCAAATCCAGAGTCATGAGAATGAGTCAACATGCACCTAATCTAGCAGAGAATAAAAATAAAAATGCACACACCTTAAGCAGAAACTTTGAAGAAAAAAAAATTTGATTTCATAAAAAGTATAAATTTGGTGATACATGTACACATCGTCCGTTGTGGGCACCTGCTGACTCACACCTATGATCCTTTCTATAACAGCTGCCTTTGTGAACCTCCCCTCCACTTAGCAATACATCAAGATCATCTCAATTAAGCCTTACAATTGTGTTTAATGTATTTCTCACAAAGTACAAAATAAAAGTACTCTTTGAAATTATAACCCCCCCCCCAAAAAAAAAAGTAAGTTGTTTTTTTCAATAACCTTATTCTTATATGACTAGTAAATTTCATTTTATCTAATGTATACTACTACTTTATGGTCTTCAGCAAAACAAAAATTTACCCTCTTCTTTTTTCAATGCAGAATTCACCTGTCATTTTTTAAGTTTATGATAATATCATAGACTTAAGTCAATTGGTCAATTTCAGATTATCCTTTTACAATTTGGAATTCTGACATTAAAGAATTATTCAATTCAAAACATAAGTTGAAGCCTTGGATTATTGCTGACATAATCGCACAAACAAATTGCATTTAAAACTGCATCAAAGCATATCGGATCAAACTGTTTACTAATTTCAATGAATGGGCAGGACAATACAAATGATGAGGGAAACAATCATTGACAAGCTTTTAATACGACAGAGTTAGAAAAAAAAAAGCTAATAGTCTTCAAATTTGTGTACTATGTTACACAAACAAATCAAGTTTTTTGGAAAAAAATAAATTAAAAAAAAAACATTTTTAAAAGACATCCTGAGCGCAATCAACGATTTGGCCATAATAATCTTTCAAGGAGAAACGAATGCAAAATTTCCAAGATTACATTAACGACTGGCAAAGAAAGAAAAAAGTTGCACTTAAACTAGCTCAATAATAGAATAAGATAGAATACATCACAAGTGATTTTTTTCCTGCAATAATTGTTGTACATATATAGTACTGTGAACTGCAAAGATGAGGAGTTAGGATGGATGATTCACTGATAGAGGGAGAGAGAGATGAGCAACAGTAACATTTAACCAGGCCAGCCCAGTCGTTGACGGGATTACGCAGACGCTGTGGCCTCCACATTGCACTCGCGCGCTATGTGGCCCATCTCGTTACAGTTGTAGCACTGTGTCTTGCTGTCTGGGCAGTCTTTGGCTAAGTGGTCAGATGAGCCACATCTGGGAGTCAAGGGGGCGAGGGTGTATGAGAAATAGTATCATTTTAAAATCGAAAATAGATTTAAAAAATTAGTTTTTTAAGGGTTAAAGAGAAGTGTCCATTAGACTGCTTGATCAATCTCTTTTCTAAAAAAAAAAAACATGATTCATTTATACATGTCAAGGGATCAAATTCAAACCTGTATAGTATTAGGACATGTGTTCAGTATAAACAGTGAATTACAAACATGTATATACATCTCGGTTGAACTGTTGAAAAGGACATGCGCATATGTATAACTAAGAAAAGGTGGAGCTGCAGAATAAGAGAAGAAAGAAGAAAAAGAATACTGCAATATTTTTTTTTATTCCACACTCAATTAATACCCTCTTATGTATCATTGCTATTTCAAATTTCAAATATAACAGCCACCGAATCATGTAAACCTTAAAAACTCCTCCTCCTC
>RQTK01001359.1:70465-88336 GCA_003991915.1 Elysia chlorotica | reverse complement strand
CTTTCCTCCTCCTCCTCCTCCTCCTCCTCCAGTTGTTAAAAATCAAATATGAAAAGGTTAAAAAAAAATGTAAAATTAAAAAAAATAAAAAGGAACTTGACGAATTAAGCGAGGATGTTTATAAAGTCAGTAGATCCTGCTTTCCAATACATGTTCCATTCTTCTGCCGACTATCACTTAGTCTCTTGCAACTCAAATTCCACACAAAAACCTACATAAAAAATCACATCAAACATTGAGAACACCGACAAATATTCTGTTCTTCACCAGCCTGTTCTAAATGCAAAGCAACTGCAAAAGATCGCCAACAACCAATCAGACAGCCATCTGCCCTCACCTCTTCTTTCCAGCAGTTCTCCAATCCTTTCTCATCCTCCTTAGTTCCACTTCACCTCTCGCGCCCGGCCACCTTCAGACGCCCTCCAATGGTACGGCCCACTTCTCATTGGCTTGATGTCTCGACTCGCCCGGATTGGCCCTATACCTCCCCTGTGCAGATGATGGGAAGTCCAGTTCAAATACTCCACCACTCTTCTCTCCAACTCAACCACAACAATCTCTAGCCAATCTTCCATCCAACATCTTTCTCTACAACCCTTTCCATCTTATCTCCTCACATCTTTAATATCATTTATTTTCTTCTTTCATTAAAATACTTTTTTCTCTTTACTTCAGAAACTTCAATCTTTCTCGAACAGCCCTATTCACGTCTCACTTTCTCTTCTCTATCTGCCAGTGACATCAAAACCTCTCTTCCCCATCCAACTCAACCTGAAGTTGAAAACTTTTCCCACACCTCTAAAAAAAATATTTCTGGAGATTAATTAAATTTGTAGGAAACTTAAAATATAAGAGAGCTTCAAACAAATCTAGAATCTTTCAGAAACTATGCAGGAACTCTTGCCTAGATGTACAGCTTAGTTAGTAGTTAGTATAATTAACAATTGTTAATAGACCTATAAAAGAGGCATGGTGCGCATAAGGGTAACCAGGTTAACTATTGATAGGAGCTTTCAGTTTAAACGCAGAGTACAGTGGAAACCTTATAATTCGTATTGCTTGGGATTTCATCTTTACTTCAAATTACACAAAAGTGTTAAAATTAGCAACCAAAAACAGTGTTGAAGATTTTCCCTATTTTCTCCTAACCCCATTTCTTTTAAAGGCATGTAATGATGTATTGAACAGCAATGTGCATTGAATTCTGCTTGACGGATATTATTTTTGCAATGCCTATTGGTGGTGTGAACTTTGACTTATAAGAGCATCAAACCACAAAAACTAATTATGAGTTTGATTTTAAAAGAGCCAAAGAGGAAAAAAAAACTATTAAATTGCAAAATTCTGTTTACAAGAAGTATCAGACTTCATTTTGTGAGGTTCTCACTGTATCTTAACAACAGCGGAAAAAAGTATGATTTTTCAAATGCACTGTATTATAAATACTGTCAGTGTCAGGTTTGTATCTTAAAATGGGAAAATCAAATGGCAGATTTTTTCCAGTGTCACCCTTCCTCCTGTCTATAAAGGTGTGTGTGTGTGTGTGTGTGTGTGTTAAGACAACCTGTGTAGCTTGGGGTTTTTTTTCCAGGGCTGCCACCCAAATTTGATGAAATCCACTGAGTTTCAGTGTGGGGGGCTGGGGACCAACAGCCCCCTGATGCAGAAGAAATTTTGTAATTTTAGCTCCTAAATATGGCCCCCAGAGAAGTTTGGAGAGCAGGTGCAGTGTGCTTTCCCTTTTACATCAATTTTCACAATCGACTCAACAACACTCAATGGGATCGATTTTCACGACTACTTTTCCTTCTAACCACTAAAGTTTAAGCTCCACGAATTGGAACATCCTGGCTTTGAGTCCTCTCTATTTCATTTTGATCACTACCTTGCATAATGAACCGAGGGCTGATCTCTCAAGCCTTGCAGACTATTAACACCTCAACAGATTACTGAAATCGTAGACCTGAGAAGAAAATTTAAAGGTCCACGAAAATCTGTGGATCCATGGATGAGTGGCAGCCGTGTTTTTTCATTCTTAAGCTAATAAATGAGCATCAATTTTTATGGAATTGATATAGAAGAACTCACATATTATATTAGCAAAAACGTAAGTGACATAATGTACAATTTTTGTCAAACTCAAAAGCATTTTGAGTACTGCATAAATTGGAATGGACAATTCATTCAAAAGGCAAAGAACTCATGATACACACACAAAAAAAACAAAAAAACTTCCAAAGCTTCGCAGCACACACAATGCAAAGCGTTATTTGTAGAAACCAGCGGTCTTTAACTACTCACATCTCTATCTGCACATGCAAAAAGGCGCTTTTGTTATGTTTTGCGGCCTATTTTAATGCTACTTTAGATTTGCAGTCTATCTTGTGATTCTCTGAATCATTCAAATAAGCCTACAGCCAAGTGGGTTTGACTGACTCCCAGCGACACTGATGTGAGTTACGAAGAAGGTTACATAATACAATGCTCACTAGCAACAAAAATATTCATGAAAACTCAAAAATTTTTATCAATAGGAAAATATATATATATATATGTATAAAATAAAAAAAGCAAGTCACAGCATCTCACCTGTAACACTCTTTAGCCATACTTCTTTGAGCAGTCGGGCACTCTCTGGAAATGTGTCCAAATCCACCGCAGCCGTAACATTTTTTGTCGTTGATGGACTGGGTGTTCACTGGCCGATCCTCGTTGGGACAATCTCTGGCCAGATGGCCTCCCTCGCCACACCGATAGCAGGCTCTGCTGTTCACTTGAGGGCAGTCGCGCTGGACGTGGCCAGGGTTTTTGCAGTTGTAACAAGCCCCTGTTGTCATAGAAACAAAAAGTTATAGCATGTCCCTGTTACCATAGAAAACAAATTTTTAAAAAGTTCATTAAGTGTCCTGTTCAAATGCAAGGCAACCAAGGTGAATCAGTTGTTGAGTTGATTTAACGTCCAACATCAGCACTATATAGGCTACATTGTGGACGGACCCCAATCAAGGTGAATCAGGCACTGATCGCTGATAGTTTTGAACGAGAGCCTTCTAAATATAGCAAAACCTTTTTCATGTTAAAAAAAAAATAATTGTCTAGATTCTAAAAATTAATTGCATGATGCTTCTACACACCATTATACAAAACAAAACCTTTCCATGAGAAAATTGATGTGCAACAAGATTTGTGCAAATAAAAATAAAAAATAGGTTGATTATCTCAAACCAAGCCTTTCAATTTTATTTTCAAAGTACAAAATATGAAAACATAAGAATAGGTAAAAATTCTTAGTTACCTGAATCAATATCTTTGTCACATTCTTTGGCAATGTGACCCAGTTGATTACATTTGTAGCAACGGTCTTGATCGACTCGACATTCTCTGGCAAAGTGGCCTGGCCGGTTGCACTTATAACATTTGTCTGAAATAACAATTGTTCCATGTTTTCTTATATATGTTTAGTAATGGTGCCCAAACCAAAGTAAAGTTTCTTACTGAATGAGAACAGTGTATAAATCTTATCTTAATAACTAATATCTTAATACCACCACCACCCCACCCCCTTTGAAACAAATAAGATCAAACCAGCTTAAGGACTGGATAAAATTAATTTGTTACAAAACATATATTAAACTTTTTTTTTAATCCAAAATATTTTGGAACAGTAACATCTATATTAATTCCGTTTCTTGGCACACACACACACACTTTTATCGGAAAAACAATACAACAGAGACCTGTTTTACAAAGACAAATGCATTAAGATTTATACAGCTGTTGGTTTAGATGATCAAATCAAAAGAGTCCCATGTTTAGTTTACAGCTGCATATTCAACTAATTTGTTAAAAAGAATGTTAATCAAACAACCTTTTACTTTAGTTTTGCATGCCGTCATAGTACTAGTAAAGTGGGATTTTTTATTTTGTTTTAATTTTTTTTATTTACATAGCTGCCAGCTTTAGAGAAAGTAAATAAATATTTTTAGCGCGATAAGTCACTACAAATCTAATTGATGGCCAACTTATTTAGTTCACCTATCAGTATTGACTTTAACACTTGTAAGTTTAACCATAACTTTAAACATTGTGCCAAGCACTAGTCTTATTTAATAAATGCATTTTTCGTCCTTTTTATTTTAGTATATGTGTGTTTTTCGTTTTGATTTCTTTACTCTTTTTTTTTTGTGGATTTTCATATCTAGTGTCAAAAACACGTCAGAAATATCCAGGCTTTGCATAAACTAAATATAATATTTATTTTCAAGGCAGTTGGCTAAAGAATGTAAGCTTTCTAGCATACCCAAAGCAATTGGAAGACCATTGTCATTGACTGAACCAATAAGTAGGGGACAAATCCGACATTTAATTTGCCCAAACGTCCGCCTCAAACTAGGCACTAAGAACCACTCTTCTACTTGAGCCAGTTCGCTCCTCAAGGTCAACTATTAAGTTCCCAATTTATATCACAGAATTGGACCTAGAGCTATACCATCAGATATCATCCAGATCTAGATTCACCTTCACGAGGTGTAGTCAGTAGTGTCACACCGAAACGACAGATTGGTTTATTTGGAGGTATGTTTTCAATTGACAATAAAATTTTCTTGATATTTTAACATACGATTAACCAGAGTGGACTAAAGAAATAGTACAGCATGCATCTTTGAGTAGACGCCAAAATGCGTCGTCCAATGGGGATGTGTGTGCATTCCTGTCTGTGTGAAGAGTAGCAGCGATTGTGCCTAGCACTACAAAATACATTTTTTATCTGATAAATTTTCTCTTGGAATCAGCTGCCACAGAGAGTAATTTTTGGAACTTGGTAGTAATAAAATGCCGGAAACATACACACGCGGTGTGAGGCTCCTTGACCAACTTTAAGGGTAAAACCTAAAAAGAAATTTTATATGCTGACGTAATACCACAACTTCTTTTAAAAAATCGAGATCTAGATAATCTTGATATCAGATGATCTTCCTTTAGACAAAATGTGAATCATTAACCTGTCAGTGCTACATGGCAAAGCCTTGAGAATGTCTTAAAAGTTAATTCCCTTTTAGATTTAGATTCTAAAGAAGAAACAAAGTTCTTAGTATCTGTGTACTTGTTTCATGTGAACGACATAATAGCCTACTTGGGCTTCATTTTGGTTAAAAAGATCAACACTAGAAGCCCCGCTTTCTCCCTATTTCTTGTACTAGATCTAGTGAACAATCAGTCACTACACTGTACATACATGTACTTTCGGTTTCGTTTTCATCGTGATTTTTGACTGGTGCATTGAACATTCTGTTGATTCCAAGAAAATGGCCGCGGGGGTTATAAACAAAGCCAATATAATCTATTTAAAAAATTGAAGAAAAAAAAATTATGATGGTGAGAAATGAATTTCTCCTCGTAAGACCTTCAGTACAATACAATATAAAATTAACTCGGCTGCGTATCCCAGTTGCATGAAAATCTTTGGTTTAATAGGGAAAGGTTAAGATCTATCCGCCGACAACTAGGCTACGGTCATTACATGTAATATATTATACGCGAACAGGGGCGTGTGAAGTCCAACCTGCCATGTGTCATCAAGCGATGGATAAACAAGAAAGGCAACCTTAGATGCAGATTGGTGGCTTCTGCATCCCTACTTCTTTAACTTACAATGGTCATGGTCAAAACATTGATCAATGCAAATTGATGCTTTGCGATGCAGACATCAACCTTGTTTTACACTATTGAACACAGCCCAAACGAAAAATAAATACTGGCGCTAGTATACATAAAGTCAGTAATAAAGCTGACTATCGATATGCGGTAAATCAAACTATAAAACTAGTGGTAATAGTAATAATTAATGTATTGAAAAAATGAAAACGAAAGTACCTAATAATCGAATAGGTAATATCGATGATGTGTATGAAGTCTATTTTCTTGGGCCATATCTGAACCAGCGGCTAGAAGTTAAGGTTATAGATCGTACTATCTTCAACCCTAATAATCGTATAGGTAATATCGATGATGTGTATGAAGTCTATTTTCTTGGGCCATATCTGAACCAGCGGCTAGAAGTTAAGGTTATAGATCGTACTATCTTCAACTTCGCGTAATATATGACAAGGACCGGGCGTAAAGCGTAATGTTGGCAGGTCTGCAGATGTGTATGTGCGAAGAGCGATTCCCCACTGACCGGTGATCTTTGATCCTGGTATCACGTGCTTCGGCTGGCATCTGTGTTGCTTGGGAGTTTATACCAGAACCACATACTTTGTCATATTATGTTAATGACGATCGACGCTTGGCCTATGGTGTATGCCAGGCCCTTATGCTTCTGCTGCCGGCGATCTGACTATCCGGGAATCCCAAAACTTTTAACTGCTGCTAGGCAGAGAGTTTGTTTCCAAGAATCCAGTTTTGGGGCGATCAGTTAGACTGCTTAGACCTCAAACCAACCTCGCTGACAAGAACCGGTCCCTTCACAGTTCTTACTCTCGCACGAGGTTGGCAGGTCTGCATCTGCCTAGATTCTGGCTTGACCAACTATCTAGGTCAAAGTGTGCCCAGCGGTTATGCGATTAGTTAAATTTTCAAATATTTCAAAAACTAAGCTTATTTCATATATCATTTTTATTGTGACCTTAATTTGATAATATAGACTATGTAAGAATTAAAAAAACCTACCATCACCAGGACCCCGTCCATTTTGAAAATCCATCCGTGGGGCTCGGTTGTCTCTGGCAAAGCCTCCACCGTTGTTAGCTGGCGGCCCACCACGCATGCAGTTTCTGGCATAATGGCCAGGACGCCCACATTTATAGCACTCGCTTCCTCCGCTCATGTTTGTTTTGTTCTTGGTCTGTGTAGGAGAAATGATAAATTACACCCTGGCCTGGGAATCTAGATGAACAACTGGGATAGGCTTATATCTACTGCAACTGTTAAATAGTGTAATGTGTTTTAAAACTTGTTTTCAATTGCAAATCAAGCTTAACACAAATTTTTTGAGGGACAAGAGCAGCATTTATAAAGGGGTGTGTAGATCAGGAGAGAGACCACTCTGTCAACTGTAGTGTCATAATTGTTGATTTTCATAAAATATAAATCCAAAATTTGCTAATTTTTTTATAATCAAAATTTGAAAACCTGAACTTTTAAAGATTAACACGATTTTTAATCAAGTTCTTTGCTCAAAGTAACTAAGTGATTGTTGGGTTAGTATACTGTTGGGCTATCGTGTTAATATGATTGGCGCATTGTAAACCTTTGAACCATTTAAAAGCATATAATATTTACTACGCATAAAACTAAAGGGGAAAATGAAATGTGCTCTTAAATGGTGTTTTTTAATTAATGCGTTTTAGTATGTCAGTAATCGTAATATAAATAACGCCAATCCTAAACTAGTTCTATGATAATGACCCGGTTTTTAATGGCCTCAACCTAGCCATATATTCCAGGTAGCATCCATTGGTATCATTAAAACCGCCGTTTTATACACTACACTCTGATTGGTTTAAGTTAAGTATCTTGAGTATTTCTAGCCAATAACACCCTTATTTTCAACACTTTCTCAGCTAACAAGAGTCTCGGATGTAAACAAAGATTGAAAGATTGGGCTACCCTTGATATCGCTAGTTAACATCAAACATGTCTGACCCTTTTGAGTTACTGCCCATACAGTCAACTTCTATACTTTATCGATACGGATAGTATCGCCATAGCCCACATTCATGATTCAACATCCTTCTGTTTCCTTCAACCTCCAGTCTCTATCAATTCCCTGTTTCTCTCATTCCTTTTCTTTCAATATTCATGTATATAACCGAACCTTCTTCACAGTTCTAGTTACTTTTTTACTCAATTCTTTAGCCAAAATTAATGCAATTATTAATGATTCTTGTCTATTTTCTCTCCATCTCTAGATTATATGCCTCTCAATGGTGAAATATGGATTTGGGTCCTCAAGACTGTAAGAGGTTACTTTTCTACACCTTGAGGGGAAGGGCCCCGAGCTATGCAATTAGCATGGAGGAGTCAAACTCCGGAATTGGTTTTAGGGGTTGAGTTGAGTTGGTTTTAATGTCCATCATCAGCACTATAGGCTAAATTGTGGACGGGCCTCAAGACGGACGTCTGACAATTTTATGTGCTGCCACACACGAGACAGGGCGGGGATACCATGACTCCTGTCTCAGCCGGTCACATTATACTGACACCGACCCAATCCGGTAGGGAATGCAACAGCCTGGATTCGAACTTGGGACCTTTTGCGTCGGAAGCCTATGTTCTACCCCTGGGCCACCGCGCCCCCCAATTGGTTTTAGGGACTGGATGCAGATGAAAGTTAGGTTTGGAGAAGAGATTAGGTGCGAAACAGCAGACGGCATGAATGGGCAGACAGACTATGGCTAGAAGAGAATCTGATCATGGATCATCCGGGTAGAAATCATGGTGGTAATATGGTTTTGTCTAAGAAACTAGATTTAATGTGTACCTAAAACCTTAAGAGATGCTATCAAGAAGATAGAACGGCCAGATCATATTCATGAGGCTTCCAAATTAGGGTGGCATACCCAAATAAGGAAGAATATGCCTTATATGGTCAAGACAAGGAATGGTATGAGGTGCGTGTCCAAGCAGTGTGAGTGGGTTGGCTGTTAATCAGGTCTGAGAAGAGAGGTTGGGGACACTGGAAAAATTAGTGGCTACCTCGGTGGAAAAATTGACATCAAAGGTGGACAAAATTGCCAAGGAGATGGAGGGGATGAGAGAATTTTTAAATGGAAATTAGAACAACAGAAAAGGATTATAGGGCATGGCTGAAAAAATTGCGTAGGGCACGGGAAACTAGCATGGTCAAGCCAGACATCTTGACAAAGGGTGGTCACCTCTTCGACATGGGAATCAAGAGTGACCCTTGATCAGTTGCTTCGACTGACAGGATGGCGGTGCATCCCTGTGCAAGAAAAGGTCGGAAATGCAACCTTGCAGTTGCACATAAATCAGGCTGTCAGGCAGGAGGGATGGTGGTGCAGCCTTCTATGTGAATCGGGCTGCTAGGCAGCAAGTTGGTGGCACCCTCTCGGAATAGAAAAATAAAGTGCAAGGGAGTTGCATGAGGTGAAAAGGGATGCAGAAAAACTGATCTACCACCATGCTATAAAAATGGTGGAATCAGCAGCGATGAAATTAAAATATTTCAAAGAAAAATGAAATGAAATCTTGACCAAGGAAGGTGCTGATGCCTTTAAAAGGGGGATGAGTGTAGTGAAAGCCAATACAGTAGATTTAACTGTTGCTAAGGAGAGGGACTAACTGGACTGTAGAGGGACCACAATGTTATGGTGGCAGCAACAGGGATCACTGAAAAAAACTTCCAACCCCTGAACATTGGCGTTAAATTAAAAAGACCACAGCCGCAGCTCACCGGGGGGGGGGGGGGGGGGAATTCCATGTAGTAAATTTGCGATCTAGCCGACTCGTGCTACAGGACAGCGGTAGTACTACTACTAGTAGTAAAAATACCAGTCAAGCTTGAGGGTTAATATAAACTATAAAGCCATCATTAATCTGGATGTTGAGATATAAAAAATGCATTTTCAGATTGCTCATATCATGCTGAATACTCGTATAAGTGCACTATTACTCCCGTCACGAATCCATTGATGAGATGCATGTTTTCCATGATCTATCTGCCGACATTTGGGTCCTTTTCCTAGGCACACACAGTGTGACACACATATCTTTGGGAAACGTTAAAATCTAAAGTGAGAAGATCCAAATTCTAGATATTTATAGAAATTCCTTGAAAGAATTATAAATCTAGATTCGAGTTATACCTTAGTGATGGTATGATTCTATAAGTCGGTCATGTGCTTCAATGTAGATCTAGAATCTAGATCTAGATCACAATTCATAACAACGATTCCAGTGGGGAATACAAGATTGGATTACTAAAATGGTAATTAAAGGCCTTGTCATAATAAGAAATTAAGGTAAAATAATTACCACGATTTGTTCCTGAAATAAATTGGAAATAAGCACACCCCTTCTCCGTGTCAATGTCTCACCTCCTGCCTAACGGCCTCCTTAGCACGCTCGCAAATGAATGCAATAGAGGGTGGGCGATTCGAATATTAGAAATCTAGACAAGATCTAAGCATTGTCGGGTATCGTTAAATTTGTTTACCTTATAGCAACGACAGCACCAGTAGTAGTAGTAGTAGTAGTAGTAGTAGTAGTAGTAGTAGTAGTAGTAGTAGTAGTAGTAGTAGTAGTAGTAGTAGTAGTAGTAGTAGTAGTAGTAGTAGTAGTAGTAGTAGTAGTAGTAGTAGTAGTAGTAGTAGTAGTAGTAGTAGTAGTAGTAGTAGTAGTAGTAGCAGTAGAATTGGTAGTAGAGGTAGCAGCAGCAGCGACAGTAGCAACAGTAGTAGATGCGAGTAGTAGCAGCAAAAATTGTGGATCTGGTGGCACTGCATGTAGTAGTGTTGCTACTTTAATGATGATGATGATGATGATGATGATGATGATGATGATGATGATGATGACTATGGTGGTGATGCTGGTGGTGATTATAATATTGTTAAATATGATGATGGTGATTATAATGTTGTTAAATATGATGATGGTGATGATGATGATGATGATGATGATGATGATGATGATGATGATGATGATGATGATGATGATGATGATGATGATGATGATGATGATGATGATGATGATGATGATAATGACGACGATGATGAAAACGATTATAATGGTGCTGATGATACATGTAATGGTGAATATGATGATGTCGATGGTTATAATAGATAGTAATTGTACTTTGTGTTAGACTTAATTTTATTAGTAGTAGTAGTAGTAGTAGTAGTAGTAGTAGTAGTAGTAGTAGTAGTAGTAGTAGTAGTAGTAGTAGTAGTAGTAGTAGTAGTAGTAGTAGTAGTAGTAGTAGTAGTAGTAGTAGTAGTAGTAGTAGTAGTAGTAGTATTTTATATTGATGTTGTTTCATTAATGGTCACATGTGTTAGTGGTGTTGTTGTTGCTGTTCTTATTATTATGCTCTGACATTGTGTCATTTTTAGTATATTTTGGGATATACGTTGGCTCGTTTCGACAATAATTACAATTTTTTGTAACATTCAAGTGAGGATAGTCAATATATTTAAATTTGTTAAGTGTGTGCTGTTTTCCTTTAAGTGGACATTATCTTATATAGTTTATTATTCATACCAGTAATCCTTTTTTAACTCCCACTATTACTGTTACTGGTTACTTTTTTTTTATTTAAAATTCAGTAATCGTACCGAATGGTCCATGAAATCTAACGTCATGTTGTGTGTTTTGCACACGGCAAGATGAATGGGAGATAAAAACTGCGCTTCGAACACAGTTCATGGCCAGGTATGCGCTGGGACAAGCATGAAATAATATTGATGTGTCCTTACTCCTTTCTTTCTTTTTTTTTTTCTCTGTGTGTATCTCTGTCCGTCTTTGTCTGTTTGTCTAACTCTCTGTATGTATTTCTAACTCCCCCCACTCTATCTATCTATCTATCTCTCTGTCTTTCTTTATCTGTCTGTCTGTCTCTGTGTGTCTGTACTTCTAACTCGCTTTCTCTCTCTCTCTCTCTCTCTCTCTCTCTCTCTCTCTCTCTCTCTCTCTCTCTCTCTCTCTCTCTCTCTCTCTCTCTCTCTCTCTCTCTCTCTCTCTCTCTCTCTTTCTCTCTCTCTCTCTCTCTCTCTCTCTCTCTCCTCTCTCTCTGTATTTTCTTTCCACGCTTACATTGTATTAATCTTTTACTTCCCCCTCTCTCTGTCTCAAAGATTCAAAAGAAGGGTCATGTACGCTGACGGGTCTCAGGACTAAAGTATGACAATGTTACCATACATGAGACAGTGCGGGGATACCTGGACTCCTGTCTCAGCCAGTCACATATCCACAGCGATCCAACCAGTAGTAATTCAATCAGTAAGGAACAAGGAAGGCTTATCGAAGGATGGAACCCGGGATGCCTGTGTTTTAGCCGCGTGTTCTACCACAATGTCAGTTCGTCCTCTTGAATCTTTGAGATTGACTGATTGATATTTTATGGCCGTGGTGCGATGTACATGGTATCCCAGCTTTTCGCCTGTAACACTCAGGCAGCTTTCATGTTAAGTCGGTGTCTTAATGTCCAACATCATCAGCATCTGGCTATAATTATTGTAGACGGATTTCTAGACCAAGCTATGACAAATTTACCTGGCCATGTTTCAAGATAATGTGGTGTGAACTCTCTCTGGTTGTCTGCTCTTGATCGGTGCGCTATCCAAGCTCCTGCTTCTCTTGTAACGTATCAATCAGAGATCCCCGTAAAAACACTATTTTCAAAGTTGTTTTTAGTACAACACGTAACTTGCAAGTTTGTTACTGTACGACATAAAATATTTCTTGTTGCTTTGGTAATGTATTAGAACTAAAATGTGTATTTTCCTGTAGTACATTATTGAAAATGATAATGAAACCACGATAATATGCGCTAGTTTTAGTGTCAAATAACCAAAGTCTAAGTATTTTGTGTGTATTAACTCCCAGTTTTCTAGAATTATTTTTGTGCGCTTCTCTTTCTTTCTCACTTTTTTGTGTTCGATAAACTTTGCATCATTAGTTTTATTAATGGTGAATAAGTTGTCTTTCACGATTTATAAAACGTGGCCAATCTTTACATTATTTTTATTCTGAGATTGAGCTGGGGGTGGGGGGGGGGATGAAAAGATGAGACGCCAAACCGATCTGATGGCATCTTGCACTGTCGAATTCTTCTTACCAATGTATGATTATGCATGAACTGTTGTTGTTGTTGTTGTTGTTGTTGTTGTTGTTGTTGTCGTTATTGTTGTTATTATTGTTGTTGTTGTATGTTGTTGTTCACTTGTTGATGTTTTTGTTGATGTCATTTTTGGTAACATTTTTTTCTTTTATATTGCGGTGGTCTGTTTAACAGTTTACCGATTAGTCGTCAATTCAATCCTCTTTGGCGTAGAAGTAAATAAAATTATTGACTCGAGTGATTATAGATTAAAAATTACTGTAACTGTGTTCGACAAAAAACCGACTGTTAATGCAGGACAGAGAGAGAGAGAGAGAGAGAGAGAGAGAGAGAGAGAGAGAGAGAGAGAGAGAGACGGAGAGCGAGAGATATAGATACAGACAGACATAATACACAGACAGTGAGACAGAGATAGTCATATACACAGACATACATGAATATTATAATGGTAATATTTCATATCGGGTTTAACTTAACGTTTCCTGGGTTCCACAAGGGAATTCATATTATTTCTATGGCGAATTATTTATTATGATGGTAGTCGTTGATTCAATGCAGATTAGTACCTCCTAGGTTTTCCCAATATTTCTACACGACAACCAATATATAAAATATAATTATTGTAATATTATACTACAAAAGACTCAAAATGTTAGGACCTCTTGCCTGCCAGTCTGTGACTGAGACATGGGAGTGAGAGAGAGAGAGAGAGAGAGAGAGAGAGAGAGAGAGAGAGAGAGAGAGAGAGAGAGAGAGAGAGAGAGAGAGAGAGAGAGAGAGAGAAAGAGAGAGAGAGAGAGAGAGAGAGAGAGAGAGAGTAGATAGACTCATCCATATTATCTATGAGGAAGGCGGTGTTTTTTGTGGCCTGGAAAACAATACGATAATAGGTAGCTTTCTGTTAATTACTTGATCCTTTATGATTTTTAACATGTGACTATACATTTAATGCTATTTAAAGCTATTACTATCTCTTTACTATTAGTATTGTTATTGTTGTTGTTTCCCCGATCAAGCAAATCACTTTAAGAGACAGAGTAAGTACCCTAGCCATGAACCTCCTTCTTTAAGGAACGTAGTGGTCTAGTGGTATAAACCATGGTTGCTTTAAGAGAGCGACTATACCAACTCATACATTCATCCCAGCCAGACACAGACATTATGCAGCTATCTATTTTCAGTGGTTTTTCGTTCCTCGAGGTGCACAGGATGTCCGGCGACCGATAACAGCTTCCGATGCCGGACCGACAATCTGTGTTTTGCGACAGGGAGGCAAACTTTGATCTCTAATGGTCTGTATTGGACAGCCGCCATTTTTTTCGGCTCTCCATTGAAAACTTCAAACACGCTTTTCTCTACAGACCCAAGTAGTATATTTAGTCTCAGATAATAATAAGCTCACTATAAAAATGATTTATGAAATAAGTTTAGTTTTTGAAATATTTGGAAATTCAGTTATGCACGTAACCACTGGATACGCTTTGACCTAGATAACTGGTCAAGCCAGACTCTAGCTTCGGGTGTATGTGCGAAGAGCGGTTCGTCGCTGATCTTGATCCTGGCATCACGTTCTTCGACCGACATCTGTGTTGCTTAGTTTGTTTATACCAAAACCGTGTACTTTGTCATCTGTGAATGACGACCCACGCTTGGTCTAGTTTGGTGTAGCTAGTGGTAAGGCGATTCGTTTCCGCTGCATCTACAATCAAGCGTTCTAATCGTACAAAGTGTAATCATATTTCGTCCATTTTCACTAAAAGCCTATCTCTACCACTGTGGAAAAATACCTTAGAATTGTAGTAGTAGTAGTAGTAGTAGTAGTAGTAGTAGTAGTAGTAGTAGTAGTAGTAGTAGTAGTAGTAGTAGTAGTAGTAGTAGTAGTAGTAGTAGTAGTAGTAGTAGTAGTAGTAGTAGTAGTAGTAGTAGTTAGCATAGCCGCAAAGACCTTATAACTTCCCCTAGACTGCTTGGTTACGTAACAGTATGGTAGTATTAGCACCACTAGTTAACACATCGCAGAAGTAATAATCAAAACCAGCACTTTCTTATTTCCCATAGGCCCTACTAAAATTATACGTTGCTGAAAAACTGCCATTGGGTTTGTGAAAGCAATAAAATTAACATCTTTGTATGAGAGTCAATTAATTGTAATGGTACTGAAACTGAAACAGCGTCGCTTGTGTATGAGACCTCGATTTTACTATTGGCCTCACCAAGACAAACAGGCAAACTTTTTTTTAGCTGTTTCGACCATGCACACGGCCCTTTTTATTCCCATGAAGCAAAATTATCCTATAAGCTTAATCTTGCAGCTTTAGTAACTTTAGTAACAGAAGAGTACGCCTATCGGGGAATCTCTTTGGTTTCTAAGTAGATTATTTTGAAAGATTTACATTATCTAGACCTGAACATTGATTTCTAAAGAAAAGTGACCACCAACCCTATTGACAGATGATTATAATTCACATATGCTAATAATATAACTCTTGTGTGGTTACATGTAGATTGTTCCACAAATGATTCGAGTACTTTATGTTTTTGACATAGCCAAGGGAGGCGATCACAATATTATTAATATTAGGATGTCACGGACTAATCTTCTCTTACATGGAATGAGACAGAGACACAGAGGAACAAAATAAAAAAGGAAACAAAAAACGCCAAAACACAAACAATAGACTACACTTAGATCTAGAGATCGAGAACTGTATCTATTCAAGGTATTTTTTATTTCGCGTGGATAGGTTCAAATTGGTTTAACCTGAAATATCTAAGGAATCTAGAGAATTAGATTAGATTGGCTAGATAGACTCCTAGATTGATCTAGATCTAGATCAGATGAGTTGTCTAAATCCAGATCATCTAGATCTAGATAGATCTGGATAACTTTCTAGATCTAGAATCTAGTTCTCGATAGCTGGGATCTACCTTGATCTAGAAACCTCAATGTTCAAAATTTGTGAACTGTAACGCTTATTTTATACATTTCCCAGAGTGTAGGTCTACTGTGACTGTAAGTGGACCACATCAAAGTTCACCTTAGGCCATTTAGAGGATTACATAACATTCTAGAATCTAGATCTAGTCTATTCTAGATTCTATACAGGGACCATGAAGTTAGACCTAGAGATGAAAAGGATGTGTTTTTTTAAATAATTGAAATTATTAATTGTCAGACATAGTTACAGAATAAAACTACACTACAGGTCATAGATGTTTTGTTTGGCTACACAGTAAATATGGTGGAAAACATCAACATGTAGGCTTACCTATATGATGGATCTAAGTGTCAGTAGTCCTATTATCATACTTGAGAAGGGACACTTTGATGGCAGACCGCTAGCTGTCATGTTTATTTTTATAGTGACCAACTTTTTTGTCAATGCATGGTAAAAATATTAACTCAAATTTATCTTTTTTAGTAAAACAATGGAGTATCACAACGCCCTCCCCCCCCCCTCCCCACACACACACACCAATTTATAAATAGCAGCAGTGAGTACTTGAAATAGAACTATCTGACTGAGGTGACTCTTAAAAAATGAAAAATGAAAACATGGGATCACAATTCAGTTTTTGTTGTCACTCAAAGAAACTGGAGGCATAAGAAATGAGATATGGGACACCAGACACAAACCTCTACTATCCAGTTAGGGATTTGAGCAAGCCATACAGTTCGTCCATTCACTGCTACCTCATGTCTCCTGGCAGGCAAACACTATGATGAATCTAGAGTTAAGCGTCTGCATCTATAGGTCCATTCTTGAACAAAGACGAAGGATAGTCATGTCCGGGACCGCTTGTTTGGATGCTGTACATCACTGCTGTGTCGCTGGCCCTATTTCTAGTCGCCCTATCTCCATGTTGTGTTCAGGCGCCTAGAGCACTAGAAGTAGCAGCAGAGGTAGTAAGAGAAGTAAAGGTCTAGCTATCCCGTATCCCAAGGTGGATGTTGATCCACTCGAGACAAAAGACACTCCAAGACTGACTAAATCTACAGCCCCTGAAACAACTCACATTGATCACACTTCTCTAGGCTAAGCATCAAGGCAAGCCTAACATAACTTACTAACATCACACTTCTCTAGGCTCAGGCATCTAGGCAAGCCTAACATAACTCACAACATACTCATAACACACTTTCACCACATCCATATGTAGACCAGCAATACTCACTATTTTTGTCTGGAAAATATTCTCAGAAAATTCTAAAAAAAATGTCAACCACTGGGAATGTACAAAGATTACAAAGATAAGTTAGGTCACTCCCTCAAGAGAGGTGGGTGAATTTGTGAGGCCCATAGCGTACACCACATACCAGTGAGTTCTGGTTCTGTACCTTAAAGGGTGCAGACCTCCTCTATATTCTGGTGATAATACTGCCAGATCATCGGTCTCGTGTCTCTGGACCTCTGTGAAAAACAGGAAAGACTACATGAAGGTGTCCAACCTTTTCTGAGGACGTTTCCTCTCTTAGCAGGAATACAGGAATATTTGAGTAGCATAGTTCTTGATGGATGGATGAAGTTAACTCATGATTTAAAGGCTTTGTTACGTCTCTCAGTCTAGTATAAACTTAATGAAAACGTACCTTTAGTATACAGTTTTTAACCTAGTTTTGATTTACAACAGCATAGAAAGATCTAACATTATATCTAAAAAGCAGTGTGTCATGCACCAGAGGCATGGGAAGGTAATGCTGTGATTATTTTACCTACATGGAAGTGCACCTAACTGTGAAATGATGAGATCTCACTAGATGCATTTATAATAAACTTAGGTTATTGTCCAATGAAAGCAGATACAGTAAAATAACTCAGAGAGCACTCAAAGGTCTTTTTTACCCATCTACTATAAATTTATTCAGTAGTTTTGGATAATAGTGCCTACAGTAATTTTATTATATCTTTCAGGTTGCATAATTTTGTTCGCCATTCAAGTCTGTTCAGACAATGTAGGAATCTGAAAAAAAAAATGGCTCACTTTGGGAAAGAATTAGATGATTTTAAAGGGTCAAGGTGCATCCACATTGGTTCTGCTGAACAAACGGAGCAATTCACCGTAAGTATATA